>JARFJB010002243.1:0-122500 GCA_036346205.1 Vesta saturnalis
TCATAAAATTGCTTAGTATGTATGGATATATGCACATGGATATATGCACACATTCCCATAGCGATTTATCATTGTCTCTTATTTTAATATTCACGGTATTACACTGTGGCAACACTTTTGCTTTCTTCACTAAAAGTGCATTCTGAACATTTATTTTTGGTACAGCACATTTTGTCAAGCCTCCAATAATAGGAAATACGTGTTTAATAGTTGAAAAGTGCTAGAACGTTCTAGAAAATACATTAGTGTACCCATTCACTTTGTGTTTTTATTTTGGCTTGCACAAGAATCTGAAAACTGTTTTAAGACACGTTATACACAGTTAGCGACTCCATTAGTTCCTCTGCCGCTTTCAGCTTCGAGAAACACAATAAAAAATATCCTTTTTTTCCTGTTTTTAATTTATGAACCACTACAGCCATACTTGACGAGTAAAAACATCTCTCCCATAAAAAGTTTATGAAGTAGTTGATTCTACTTCTTTCAGAAGTTGATAAAAATTTTTGGCCCTCAGCATGTGTAGTTTTAACTGTGTTCTAAATTCTTTCCTTTCGTCGAGGTTTAATAAGCACTTCAGATCCTTGTGAGTATTACGGAATCCCAAGTTAAAATCGTTAAAAAATATTTTTTAGAATTTTGCAGGAGAGAATGATTCTGCATTACAGTATGTGTCAGAATACTGCTTCCACATTAAGTTAATATTTAAATTTGGTGGCAAATATTACCTACATGTTTTTTTATGGAGTAGTGACTTTCACGATATTTATATGCTTTTGTGTAAGATTTAATTAAATCAGAAATTTATTTATCTCGGGTTGTTAAACGACCCCTTCCTCGTCACTCTTTCGGCATTTCACCAGTATGTAAAAAATATCGGGCCACAATCGGTAATCGATTGTACGTTACACCTAAAAACATATTTTGTTAAAAAAATATATCTATAATGGCAGTGAAATAAAATGTTAGCTGCGATATTCATAAAACACCTTGCAGAGACCGAAACTATTTTCTTTTCGTAGAGTGTACCTTGTAACTACTAACTGTGGCTTAAGATTATTGTGTTTCTTCCTTTTTCCGGGGAGCAGGAATAGACATGTTCATGTATTTCAATAGGAAGCGATCCTGATCAATTTTGTTATCTTGTGAAAAAATTACTGCGCTAATGCAATAATGCATACCTTCACATCTCCAGCTCTTAAGGGTTTACTCGAACATCTGTTTTTCCCGTTACTATGTAACGTTGTATGAGGACATTCCATTTATTGTGGACGATTTCGTCCAACAAAGTATCTTGTTTCTCTCTTCCTTTTTCTATCACTATTGCGATGCTTCGCCCACCGGCAGTACTTGCTACATATTTGTCATATTCAGCATTTTCGTTTTCATTATGTGTGGTTTCCATAACAAATCTCAAACAACTAACAAAATAGGCTGTGAAGCGATCTATTTCTTATGCGGCTACAGAAATGCAGGTCTGATCTTGATGAGTGTTGTGAAACCTATATATGCTTATGTTGAGTTTCGCAGAACCTTTAATACTTTAAATGATTATAGCGTGGTTATTGTTTAGTTTTGCTGTATTCTGAATGCACCAATTGATTGACAAAAACCATAATCCACATGTGTGACTCGTATTTGGTTGTTTTGCATTTGTTGAGTTTTGAGAAAACGCTCCTCAATTATGTTAATTAATCTCGTGTTACTTTTATATTACAAACTTTTATGCGTAACAGTTATTTTGATAGTGAGGATAAGAAAAGTTTATTGTATAATGTAGTGACCCCTTAGATAAAAGTTGAATGTTAAATACTGCATTACATTTATAAAAAATATTTCACGTTAAATATACAGTTAATCTAATATCATTAATAATGTATGTTAAAATATTAAAGTTATTGCACGTGTCGTTCCAAAATTTTCCCAATATAATTCATTTCCTAAATTTCAAACTGGTTCCCGAACCTATTTCTAATCTTTTACATTAATTAAAGAAGAGTCACATATAGATAGGTTATCTTTGAAGTGATCACGAAGTAGTGTTACTAGCAAGTCTGGTGACATTTTCATAAACGTGAAAAAGGTCATGGTCGTTGAATAGGTATGTGTTCAAAACGGTCTTTTGCAGCCTTCTTGGCACCTCTTATTCACATTTCCAAGAATATTCATCAAAGTATTGTTTAATAAATTACTTAATTATAGTTTTAAACAAGAAACACGTATATTAAATTGACAAATATCTAAGAATTGTAATAAGTTTATTAATAAGCAACCACACACGTAGATAAAAAAAAGGACGTATAGTACGTACGTATAAGGATTTATTATTCACACCTAATAAATTATATTTTCTATAGGCTTTAAATATAGAAAGGTGTAGGTAATTTTTTATTATTTTATTCACAATAAAAGATACACGTACTTGCCTAATTTTCAATAATTAAAATACTTTTTACGTATACTTTAATCAAAATACATACCTAGAATTTATTTTTCAGAACTCTATTGCTTGATTAGATAGAAAACAAAACATCAAGGTTGAGAATAGTGATTAAAAATTGTACTGCAGTTCTTAGTAACATTAGGTACTTTCAAAAGTATCCTAATACGATTTAATAAAAATAAACAAGGTAATAACTAAGTTCTATCCTCGGTTCCAGGTTGGTCTGTATGTGATTATTTTCTTTCGGGGTATCTCCACTTGTCAGTGTTGCAATTCGGTAATATCGCCAACCATTATAAGGTTATGACCAAGCTTCGAGAATGCAAAAGATAACATTGTTATTAAAAGCATAGAATGCATACACCGTTCTCTATTAAGGCATAGACGATACACGATAAATATCGATTCTCTTACGTAAATTTAATAACCATCAGCTTTCCCTGCCGCACCCTATGTATTTTTTCATTAGAACTTAAAAATGTTTGGCCGACATTCATTTTGCATTAATTGACGTTGGTTTTCACAAGCGACTCATTAGTATATTAGCCGGGTAGTTTCTTGTTTCGTGGTATACTTCTACGATCGAAGATTTTTCAGATTCCACTTGCAGCACACATTTATGAAACCCAGAGGCTTGTAAGTGAAGAAATAAACCATAGCCAAACTTCAAAAATTGTTTTTAAAACTATTAAAAATCAATTGGGGACATTTTTCTTGAAAGAAAATAACTCTGTAACGGTTTTATTTTTAATATTCTTTCTATCGAAGGTAATAACGCCAACCATCTGGTATTACTGTTTCCCAACACTTTGTGTTAGTTAACGTTAACAAACTCACAAAATTATTTTAATTGTTCAACTCGAATAATATAAATGTAGAAATAGCCATAGATTTTTACAATAATGGCTTCTATGTCAATAGGCAAGTAGTCTGCTGATGTTTGAATACAGTTAGGAACGATACGAGTATCACAGATCACCTCAACTAAAGGTCTTTTAAGTGCTGAACTTTATGAAATACGTTATTTTGGTCATGTCTTGCTGTTCCTCGATAATTGCAATTTATCGCCGTCACACTTTGTTGGCGCTCTCAGTGAGCAACATTTCATTGACTCAAGAAAATTTAGTTTTAACTCATTTTTTGGAAACGAATTGACAATTAATAAGATAATTCAATTTTTTCAGGTGGATTGGAAGAGGCGGGCCAGTCCAATGGCTACCACGCTCTGCTAACCTGACGCCACTGGACTATAAGGGGACTTACCATTGTACGCGAACAAGACCTGGTTGCCAACATAGTAGCTGCTGCGGGAGAGATAAACCTGAAGTGATCAGAGCCGTAACCAACTCAGTTGCAAGAAGGTGTCGGTTTTACCTTGCTCAAGGAAGTGGGAACTTTGAGAACTTGCGGTGATTTTTGACAAATTTTGCTAGTCAAACGTATTACACACATAAAGATTGATAGTTGTGTTCATTACAATATTACAGATTAATTCGGCTACTGGAAATTGCACTGAAAAGGCCAAACTTGTCCAAAGAAAAACGATGTTCATTTTTCCACTGGTGACCTTTGCTATGGGTTCATCAAGTCATCAAGAAACAAACGACTCCATTATTTTTTTCCCCGAATTAAATATTAAAATTCTGCCATTTCTACAGTTTTAATTATTTTAAGCTGAGATTTGGTATTATTGCTAACGATAATCAGAATTAATTATCCACAAAATTTCAGGTAAATGCGGCCAATTTTTTGGGCGCCGCAAGACATGCAGTTTTTCTTAAAGTTAAAAAATTTTAATTTCTTTTTTTTATTTAACTCCATTCCCGAAATTGTCACTGAATTCGGGAAAAAAATTTCCTGTGCCATCTGGAATTCTCCATTGTGTTAAAATTTCGAAAAAAAATTGACACCACTAAATTAGCCATCCATAATAGTAGTAGTAAAAGTATCATTAGTTTCCAGCTATCATGTACCGTTTCTGTAAAAACCTAAAAGACTGATTTCGCAAAAGAATCTTTATCACACTGCATTACTCAAATGAAGTGTCGCAGAAAAAAAATTATAAGTCAAAACATCTCCAATTATTTTTCTCTACCCCCTGTTTCCGGATGTGCGCCAGTTCCAGGGACACCCTGTATACCGATATGGCGGAGACGCCCTTTCGTTTTTCGATATTTCATCTCCCCGTCTTATACTAACTCAATGATTTGTGTAAAGTACTGTGAGATCATGAAAGAATAGGGGCGCGCCGCTCCTTTGAAACATGTCGTTAGTAACCATTTGACGCAACATATATGATAGTGCGCCCATACTTAATATAATCTCGAAATTGACATTTGACATTTAGTATTTAGGAGTGCCCAAATCATTCGAAATTACGCAAAGAACAAAAAGCAAATTGAATCATAATTTATTTTACAAATTGTTACTAACAATTAGCAATTATGAGTAACGCTACAATTATGTTATATTTAGTGTTGCTGTACTGTGTTGCGACAAACGGTTACTAACGACATGTTTCATAGGAGCGGCGCCCCCTTTCCTTCAGCTCATAAACGTCAAATGTCAATTTTCAAGTTAATTTAGTATGGACACACTTTCACATATGTGGCAGCAAACGGTTACTAACGACATGTTTTATAAGAGCGGCGTCTCCTTTCTTTATTGAGGAAAATGGAAAGGCAACGTGTTTCACTCCCTCCCCAAGGGAGAGGGCGGGCTGCTTGAGCTCTCCGAGCTCTTTCAGTCACAATCATGGATTCACAGAATACATTCATACATATATGCATGGTGGGATTAAGGATGGGTCTGGTCAGGATAAGATCGGAAGGAACGGAGTTAGGGTTATGAGGGGGGAAATACTACCCAGCATCGGCTAAACAGCCGCACATGGTTTTCGTATACGCAGTGACCATGCCGCAATGTTCGTATGAGGAAACCCCCTAAAAACCCCTCATACAGGATAGACGGCAACGGGAATCGAAACCATTACCTCCCGAACGTTAAGCAGATCATGTTACCACAACTCTACTAGCTTGGTTTCTTTATTGATCGCATTGCACGTAAATATTGAAGAAAAACAAATACTTTCGAACCAGATAAAAGGCAATATTGTAACTATTTAAAGCAACATGTCTAAGAAACGTAATAGGTATATTTTCATTACCACAATACTCAATCAAACGGAAAGGAGCTAGTGGAAGCACCATCTACTTAGCATTCGGGAGTTAATGGGTTCAATCCCCTTGTATGAGGTTTTTTTAAAGGGGTTTTCCTCACACATGAGCGCTCAAAGCGCATGAGACTTATCTTTATTATTCACATACATATAATACATAATTAAATTAGAAGTTCTACATACATAAAGATAAAATTTGCATCGATTGGGGCTTGAACCTTAATGGCGCAATTAGTTAGCGCGGTACTCTAGCAAAGTACAGGCCGTAGGTTCAAATCCTACTCGAGGTAAATTTTTTATTTATTTATTTAATAAAATGAATATAATACATAGTATACAATTTTCTTTAGAAATTTCGATAGCTTTCATAAGGTTGCAATGCTATCTTTTATATTAGAATGGAAAGAGATAGCGTCCTTCATCTATATTAAGTATATGTACTTCAAACGCACCGCCATACTTATTTGATATACACATGTATCCTTGCTTTACTCTAGACGCTTGTAACATTTGATCAGTTATTCTGAGATATTTTAATTTATCATTTTACGGTTTTCGATTACAAAAAAAATGTTGATTTAATACTGCTGTTCATTTGGAATTTCCGTTCTTGAAAATTAATTAAAATTGTTGATAATGCAAACAAAAATCATTTTTAAATGAAAAATCTGTGTATAAAACTGAATTCATTTGCATAATGGAGGTTTATTTTATGTCGATTCAACGTTCCTTCTGTGTTTATCTATATGGAAGTAGGTTAGAGTTTTTCCAGGCGTCTGTATGTTTTACATGTGATACCTTACTTAAGGGTATTAAAAGCACTGCATCAACAGCATTGATTTTGTTCGCAATTTATTTGTGGATCTATGTTCAAGATAGACTAAAACTTAAAATTTGTTCAAGAATCTATTTATATCCTAATATTGTGACATGCATCATTAGCATATACAACAGTTTATAAGATAAAGTTGTTAAATATAAAAATGTGTGGTTAAAATTTTTAAAACCACAATTAAAAGTGCTTAGGTTATAACAATTGACACCTGGTTTTCTTGGCCTTCTTCAAACTTACATTTAATAACTACCATGATTTCATACTCTTACATTATGATTCTACAATTTTAATTAAAACTAAGAAATTGCATGACGTATATCCAGGATATTATGAAGCCGGCGTTTTTGATGTGTACTCAGATTCAAACATTTATAAAAATGTATCTGAAATCACTATTTATCCAAGATCTATTTTAATTGTTTAAGTTAAATTAATATTCAAATATTTATTTACTTCCAGCCCACTTGAAATGCAAGTTGTTGATGGGTTTGCATAATTAATTTGATCTAATGACCTGATTGGGTTAGTTATCAATTCAAATACGTGTTATCCACAACTGCATTTTAAGTTTAGGCAGAAATTCACAGTGTATCAATACGTTTAATAAAAAGGAAAGCTAATTTTACCGCGGAAATAATAAGGGTTTATACATTATTAACAAATAAAATACTTATTTCTATGGAAATTGATGTTTTATACCTATCTTGAAAGAGTTAGCCGATCGGTAACCATGAACACTATTAACATAATATACAGGGTGGCCAAACAAGGAGAGAAATGATTTTTGGAGCAGGGGCGGATATCAATAGGCACTACATTTTAAAATTATATTTGATCGTACAGGGTGTTACATGTTATTGGAGCAAACTAAACTTATACTTTTTTAAATGAAACACCCTATATATTATTACATTTTTGGAGAGCCCATAAGATACGCTTTTATTTAACACCAAATTATATGCGTCTATCTCCTTTGGTTTAAGAGATATTCAATTATTTTGCGGCCACCACTGATTTGTTAGGCGACTTTTGTTTATTTTAAAATGGCAGAAAATTGTTTGTGGTTCTGTGGTATTTTGAAATTTCTTAATTTTCATTTTTTTTAAATAATATACAGGGCGTGTCACTTTTTGTAAATCTAACTTTAAAAAAAATTTTGTTTGGTACCCCCCCCCCCCATGCTGTTTATGTCATTCAATGTCTCATTTGATATTATTTCTTTTTCATCAAGCAGGCCTTATACCTAAAATTAATAATTTTCAAATATTTTCAGTTTATTTGTGAAATTGCGATTATAATATGAAAAGACTGAAAATAGAGGTATTGTAGTTTCTTACTAAAAAAAATTTTCAAGTAAAATCAAGAGTTAATATAACAATTGCCAAGTTTCACATTAATTGGGCTTGCAATAAAAAAGTTATAAGCTTTCAAACTGACCTATCTTGCTTTTTGAAACAGATAGTAGGCACGTTTAAATCAGTCCTTAGTAAAATTTCTGAAGTTCTCAATTTGATTATGTTCAGATCAACGATTTCATTTGTTACGTCTTTGTGTAACTGTAAACGTATAAAGAAGGTAATGGAATTGTAGTTTCATGCTAAACAATTTTGTATTAATTTATAAAAGAAACTTTGGAGTTCTTTTTCATGCTACAAAATGTTTCCAAGTAAAAACAGCTACAAATTAGCTGAATTAAATTATTCTAAATTTAACAGAATTTTTTGAACAATATTGCTGCGTACTGTTATACAAGTCACTCTTTCGTTCAAGGCAATTTTGAATCAATCCTTAATGAAATTTCTAAATTTAAATCAGTCTTTAGTAAAATTTCTGGAAGTACTCAATTTAAACTCGCAAATAAAAAACAAGAGTGCCATGACAATATTGCGTTGAAAAAAGAAAAATTGTTTGTAACAATTGGTTCTATTGAGTTTAAACTTAATTTCTGATTTAATTTATTCAAAGTGTTGAAAATGACTAATTATTAAGGAAATTGATTTTTTTTCTTTTTCATTTTATTGTTCTTGTTTTGTTGTAATTTGTATTTGTTAATTTGTTAATTAGTTGTAGTCCATGTGATCTGCTTTAGGTAATCCTTTTGAAATTCTTAGATGTACTGTGCACAAAACACAAGGGATAGCCGTATTCGTCCTACGCACTCGGCTGTAGTACTCACTAACGCAGTGTCTATAGTTTGTTCACTCGTATACCAGGTATAGGGACTCTTTAGTCTAACATCACATCACCTTATGCTGTGATGTTTGTCCTTCCAAACCTTCACTACAATACAAAATGGTTCCTTCCATATACACATTAAAATTCTTACTTACTTTTATGCAATTAATTTGGTATTGCCAACGATTGTACACATTCAATGTCAATGATGATCACCAATATCTTTTTACAAACTTATATTTCAGTTGCTTAAATGGTCAGCACCGGTTTTCTTTATAATAATATTAGGTCACGCGTCCCACAATTGAACACTAACAACAAAATATTTGCTGTGTTAACTTCTAATCTGATGAAGCACTTTTTATTTTTTGAAGAAAATCACTAACGTTTTCCTTCAACTCACAATATATTAATTTATTTATTTATGAATGTCTATACGATTTATCCCCTTACGGGTTAATGCAGTCGCTATACATGTTTTGCTGTAACTATAATTTCCACAAATAAACTCCCACACTAACCATTCTAATGGTTAAACACCAACTCGCGCGACCCTTACTCAAGCTCTGCTCGAACTATCTAAACCTCTAACTAACTCCTCAAATTGGGCACTCGCTTATATACCTTTTGCCCACCATATTGCCAATACGTCACAATCAATTCACGCTAAGGTCAAAATTCACCTATCCCAACCGTGTATTTTGTGCGTTTCTTTAAGGTTCCAACGTGGAAGAAGACGCCAACGATGCGGAATAAACGTAGCCATGTTGAATTACTTTGCAACTTCACTGCAAACTTTCCAAAGAAATCAATTGCAATTACATTCACACTGTAGGTTAACCAGATTATATCTCAACTTTCTATACAAATTTCGCATGTGCGCGAATCCTATTTCCGGACAATTTAGACCACTCAATCAGATTCTATCACTTCATTCTTGAAGATGCACCGATTTACCATTATTGCACCATATTACAAAATTTCTACAAACAAAAATATGCATCCATATTCCTTACTGTACATTAATAAAACATCAATATATCACAGACTCACCCACTCATACGTCTGCAACCATTTAAAATTAAAAATGCATACTTTTTGGGTTATAATCGTACATTAGTTTACATTTTTTCTACAAACACTTTAATATAAAAACAATTTATAAAATATGAAAACGCAAAGAATAAGCCTGCCGTAATAATTAGGTACATGTATTTAAAAGCCTACTATTAAACGTTATTGTATGTTAGTAAAGATTAACTAGATCTTTAATAAATCTTTGGCAAATAAAATATTCTTAGACGACCTTAAAGATGACGTTCTTTAACGGATGATGGCCAACAATGAAGAATGCTACAATCAAAAAACAAATTTGACAAAATTTAATCACATTGTAGTAGAGTCTATGCAAAGCAAAACCTTTGTTTGAAAGTGGTAAAAGCACCCACTGCTAAAAACAAATCCCAATTAAATATTTAATATAAGCATAACAAATCTAACAAGGAAATAATAATTTTCCGTTCCGTTACTAGAGACTAAATTTATGATAAATTAAAAACTGAATGTATACATTTAATGTAATTTAATTTTAGCTACATATGGTAAATCAATGCGACTAAACGTATTTAATTGGTAAAACATTAATTCAAACCGGTTTAACATTATTTAATTTATTAAAATCTAGTTAATTCCAATTAAATAAAATTACATTCGAAATTTGGCGTCGTTATACCACGCTTGTATCCTTTGGGTTTTCATACGTCACAAGTTTGTTTAACAATTTAATTAGTTTTTAGAAGTGTTGCCATTTATTGTAAACGATAACTGTAATTGCTATCGAAATGTTTAAGTATGTTAAAAATATAAAAACATACATATATTAAGCAACGAACCTAAAGCCTGTCCGGTAGAACTGAACGGGTATCGGATTAACAAGGAGGATTGTCAATATATGGTTCTATTGTGCTTGAAACCGCCTTAATGCTTTGCTGTCTCGTACTTATTGTACGTGACAAAGAAAGATGGATATGTTATGAATAATGCCTCTATTTCTGCCGAACAAAAGCGTTTGCAACTTTCACACATAATGACAAGGCAATAAGAATCAGATGCAGGTAGAATAGAAATTCAATAGGTATAATAAAATGCCAGTGGTTCTCAACACTGCTTTAACATTATATAATTTGTGAAGAAATGCAACTTTTGTATAATAAAAATAATAATCGATTACTAATTACCTATAAGTAATTTCAATTGACACCTTTCACTTATACTTATAACAACAATAACAAATACATTTTTATTATAGTTAGTAAATATTAATTAAATTACAAAGATATACTTTTATAATTAAATGTAAAAATTATAATTGTCATTCGGCTTCAGATTCATCACTTCCTGAGTCATCCAAATCTTGGAAAAGATCATCGTCATCACTTTCTTCAGTGTTAACTGTGAAAATAAGAGGTCTTACTTCATCCACAATCTCTTCATTAACAAAAGTATCTTTAATTATTTTATCCGTATGATCAATACATTTTTGCCATATTTCCGCACTAACTGTTTTTAATGCGTCGTTCCACGTATTAAGAACATCTTCGTCTTTTCCGGATGTCGCAACGATACTTTTGTCGTATTTGTTCTTAGTAATGCCCCATACCAACTCAATTGGATTGAAATGGCAATGATACGGGGGCAGGCGCAAAACTTCATGTCCATATGATAGAGCTAGCTCATCGATTACATATGTTATCTTGCCAAGTACATTTTGACGTACTACCTTTACTAAATATCCACGTTTCGTCTGTAAAAACAAACTGTCTCGAACTTTCGGAGTTAAGATTTTTGAGATACTTTCTCAGAAAACGTTTCTTTTCGACAATGTGGCTTTGTTCACTAAACCGCGTCTATTGTTGGTTTTTGGAATTTAAAGCCCATATTTTTTAACACTAGAGCAAACTGGTTTTCCTATTTCATACGCGGTTCTCAATTTTAAGTTTAATAATGAATTTAACGTTACGTGTTCTTCTTCGCGTACATCTCGTATATTAATGCGAATTGTTTGTTTTCCATTTTCTGGAAAATCTGTAGTGCAAAAGTTTGACACGCTGTTTTTCACTGGAGGTTCAACTCGCCATTTTTTTTAAAGCACAGATTTTCCCCACCGTCGAAACCAAGTTTTAACGCGTTTGCTGTTCTTTGTTGAACAGAAAATGTAGATAATAGTGGACCACCATTTTCTTTTTCTTCTTTAAAATAATCGACTGTATTTAAAACTAATTCGCGAATTTCTTTACTCAACTTTTCGGCATTATATTAATGGTTAGTTTATATAAACGCTTACTCAAAGAATAATGATAATATAGATATTGCAGTTGTTTTATTTATACCTATATGTACCTACTAAATGGTATAATAATCTATTATTAATTACTTATTGTTACAGTATTGCATATTTATTTGGATTCTTTTGTAATTGAGTACACTAAAACGTCATTACCATACTTAGGTATACAATGAACTTTCTAAATGTAAATTGAAATACCTATACTTAATCGAATATTCATTATTATGAATGGCTTTTATAAATGTTTATTATAAAACTTGCATTCTTCCATAAATTTTAAATGTAATGTTAAAGCAGTGTTGAGAACCACTGGCATTTTATTATACCTATTGAATTTCTATTCTACCTGCATCTGATTCTTATTGCCTTGTCATTATGTGTGAAAGTTGCAAACGCTTTTGTTCGGCAGAAATAGAGGCATTATTCATAATATATCCATCTTTCTTTGTCACGTACAATAAGTACGAGACAGCAAAGCATTAAGGCGGTTTCAAGCACAATAGAACCATATATTGACAATCCTCCTTGTTAATCCGATACCCGTTCAGTTCTACCGGACAGGCTTTAACATTCAAAATATTAGATACTACCATACATTACATACATACATCTCGCCATAGTCGATACGCCGCCGCCTTAACCTACTGTGGTCCAACTCGCCGCAAAAGTTTATGGTTTGAAATAAACTTATTTATTATAATGCCAATGTCGATAATTAGATCAGATTTGAAAACCATTATATTATCTATTTTATACCATTCTTGTCATCAAATACCGAATTTACAGAGCTTTTGCACACTGAAATAAAAAAAAAACAACGTTAACAGTAAAATTATTTATTTTCACCTGAAGTACGAGTTGTAATTATGAACTATACCCTTTAAATAATCTACAATATTTCTATTTTCGTAGCCTCTCACTATACGTAAAATCCTATCATCCGCATCTCATTTAATGGCATGTGACCTGTAACCTAGTAGTAAATATCGCGGCCTGAAATAAGAATTGATACACTTTAATTATAAAGCGCCGGTATGGGAAGTTTCGTCTCGGCTGTTTCGCCGCGACCGGTTCAACGACAGCCGTTTCGCCGCCGGGCCAGTGCGCCGAAAGAACAATTTTAATATTTGGAATAACATATACACTAGGTAACGGTAAATTTATAATCATGTAATGTATTGACCGAATTGGTAATTGTGGTGTATAGAACGCAAATACTCCAAGGCTGTTCTGTTATTTCATTAATCCTTACTGAGAAAGTTTTTTTGCATGTTATGCATATTATGGTCGCTTCGAAATCGCAGGATATGGAATCCGAATTAAGACCTGGTTGAATTAATTTTATCACTTCAAATATTCTGGTGTAGGTATTTCTTTGATTATTTCGTAATAGAGCTTAAAATATCGGATGAAGTCTACTGTGCTTTAGCTAGTCTATATATATATATATATATATATATATATATATATATATATATATATATATATATATATATAAATAAATATACTTTCCTCAGTCACGCCATAACTTGAGAACGACTTTACAGATTTCATGGATCTTTTAAGTGTTATAATACTTTGTAGAAGGTTCTTACGGAAAGAAACATTTAGAATTGCGTAGAAAATTGGAATATTTAAGAAAACAACGACTATTTAAACTTCGCGCGTTTCACAGTTCGCGCGCCTCAAATGACATTTAATAGCTGCATCGGTCAGGATTTATCGATCGAGGTTGTGTTCTTTGTGAATCCACTAAGAAAGGGTTTTTCGAAATTCCACCCCGAAGAGGGTAAAATGGGGGCTCGAATTTTTTTGTGAAACTTTTTATTCTATGGGTCGATTGACTCGAAAATTGGTAAACATACTTTTTAATTAAAATTATGAGACGTGTGTATCACAAAATTTTAATATCGCCCCTCCCCCATTCTGAGATCGGAGCAACCCGCGAAGGACACGGTTAGTATTGTATATATTTGCACAAATAGTGGAGCTACTGGTTTAAAAGTTTCATCGACCTAACATCCTTTGGAATATCGATAAATGTCCAAACTTCGCAATCTGTCAAAAATCATAATCATAATCATCAGGTCCACTGTAAGCCAATACAAAATATTACGTGTACCCGGCCGAGGTCCATAAATCCTGTACATTTTCGGAATAACAAGCGTTTCCAAATTTAAGGGGTTTCGTAGCGCCGCTTTTAGCACGTTTATTTTTCTTCTGGCTATTTTACGAAGTAAGCTGAAAGAGTTCCTTGGGCGGCTTGAGATAATTCAACGGTACACTCGTTTACAACTTGAATTGTAGCTTCTACCGTTTCTTCTGCAGGTCTTCCAAATTTAGTAATCACCTTATCTGCCTCTACTTTTTCAGCAGAACTACTATGTGAATGCTCGTTGATCGTCTTGACAACCTGCTCACCAATTGTGCAAACCCTCGTTTTACAATGACCCGTTTGCTCACAGCACCAAAGTTTCACACTACCGTTACTAGAAGTTTTATCAATCCATAAATAAAGCCGTTACACTAAAATTTTTCTTCTCCACGCTGAAACGATATTTGACCTAACATTCTCTCATTTTTTTGAATTAATTATTTGCTAATTATTCTGTTTAATTAAGATTTACAGAAATCTTCAAATAATGAATTTATATGTTTTGTAAGTCTAATCACGGCATTAGAAGCACGACCAGAAGCCTTCTCCGCCCTCCGCGGATTCTAAATAATTACCGCGAGACGCGCTAGAGACACTCTCTTTGCGCTGGGTCTCTTTGGAGACTCACGCCTGTTTCGAGAGTCCAGACTGACCTGAACTTCTTTTATCCACCAGGGTTTATTACTGCCTCATTCTGGGTCCATCTGCGAGTAAGTTCAACATACAACACCATACTTACACCAGTGAACGACCTCACGTCCGGCAAAACACCCGACGTAGTCTTTTACTTACTCCATTGGATATAAAGGTTCCCGCCTAAATTCTGCCAATCTCCGGGGTATCAACTAAACAGCGCAATGGGTATTTGCCCAGATTCTTGTCATTTATACTCCACCTATACACCGCAGACCGATTCACACAAACACGTCTACACTAGACAAAATAATTAAAAACCGAAGTGCAGGAAGACGACAGATTGAAAACAACAACCCCCCCGCAATTAGATCATATTTCAGTTACCTAGCTTCGTAAATTACAAACCCAGTAAGTAACAATGCGTATTACATTTCAATCTCGCTAAACGTAATAAACCGCTTTCCCACTCTCTCACTTATCGTGAGATACCCAGAGGATTGCAACATCCTGATTTAACATTTTTGTTAAATGCCGTTAGCTTGTTTATTTAACAGCGCTGAATACAGAAAGGTCCCAACGATTTAAAGGTCTTACGCTGTTCCCAGGTTAAGAGAAAACCTTACGTCTTAACGGTCCTTAACCTGTATCCGATCCTGATTGCATATCGCGATAACCCAGACTTGAGGGAGAAACCCTTCTTCAAGTCTACCGTACCTGTAAAACATTTAGTTTAAACAGTACCTGAAAATTTTTAAACTAAATCGTTCCGAAAGATTTAAATACCTTGTCATTGTTATTATTAAAACCGGACCCGAGTTAGAGCCACCGCAGGTAGCTACTATTGACACTGTCGAAACTAGAAGCGCCCGAACCCAGAATATAATACAAACGTATTCATTTACAATTTCAAAGAGTTTAATAACCCTAAACTTATTATTTATTTTCTTTAAAATTCACTTTCATAAAAGTTAGAGGTTTATACAATTTAAACTAGTATTTGTAACACGCATAAACGCCAAAATACTCCCTTTAAAACTATTGATTTTGTGTTGACCGTAAATCAGGTAGAGAGACTTATCTTATCACCGCATGACCTAGCCCACTATTATGAACACAGTTATAATAACTGCATAAAATGTTTCTGCCGTCAGATACCCGACAGGTCCGACTTTTACAGATTTAATTTAATTTTTAAAATAAATAAGATCTCGTTATATCGTAACATAAATTAGGATCAGTTTTTTCTGAGTGTATAAACACCTTGCTAACCGTATTTTCACAGAAAACGTAAGGAGAGAAGCGGCCTGACGACCTCCGCTCCACTCCGTATACAAAAGGCGATCACCCAGAGAATTCTGGACCAATGTTTGACATGCAGAGGGAGGCGCGAAGTCCCGATCATGGGTACTTCCTTATATTTGTGTTTATTTTACCTGAAGTACTTTGTAATTCTTTACTTATCGTTTTATGTTAATTGTAATAGTATTAAGTGTAAATATTTAGATTTTATAAACCAAATAGGAATAACATACGTCTAAAACCCTTACAAGTATATTGCTCAGTGTGGGCTAACCTGGTCATTAGTGATCAACCCCAGTAACAACGAATAACTCCCCTTTTTATACAATTTAAAAACCGGTTGAGCTAGACCGAGGTAAATTAAAGTAAGCTTTAATTAAAGTAAGCGAAAACAGCTTACAAACTGATTTTTAAATGACACTGAAGCATTCGCAGCGCAATACCAATATGATTATCATATAAGTAACTACAACGAATTTCTCTTGATTATTATTTTATTGCCAAATGAGTTTGAATAAAGTAGTATACGTACCTCGGTGGAAGAACGTCATTATTATTCTCTCGAGAAATAATTCACGTTGACGCTGTGAATTTCAGCGAACTATCTTTAATAATAATTATGATGTTCTTTCCACCTTAGTACGTAATATACTATTACATCCAGAATGCCGAACTATCTCTTCTGTCGAGAATAATGACATTATTTCCACCTTATTACTTAATATACTATTAAATCCTGGATTCCGAGACGCGCAGCGTCGAAGTGAACTATTTCTCGAGAGAATAATAATGATGTTCTTCCACCGAAGTACGTATACTATTTTATTCAAAATCATTTGGAAATAAACTAATAATCAATAGAAATTCGTTGTAATTACTCATATGATAACCATATCGGTATTGCGTTGCAAATGTTTCGGGTCATTTCGAAAGCGATTCAGTACATTAGTTTTATAAACTAATTATGTCTCAAGATCGCATAGATAGTAAGCCCCTAGAGTTACGAGAAACGCCTAATAATTAATTCACGAATTAATTACCTTAATTTACCTCATCAACAGATTAAATTAAATTTTTAATTTTTTCCCACCCGAATCGTAACCCTGGTGAGGAATGGCTTACTTTCAAACTTTTCAAATGCCTGATAATACACTCATTACACGTATGATTGTGAAAAAAAAAACTTGTATGCACGATTGCATTATAATACGATAGTTATAACCAAACTTCTTTGATGTCTTTTACAGCTTGCGGACGTCATTATGACCCAGCGGACTATAATGAAACATAAAAAATTGAAAACAATAGACACGAAACTTTTGAGTCTAATTAAAAATATTTATAATGCAATTATTACAATTAGTCCTGTTTATACTATTAGTTGAGTTGATCGGCCTATTTCCACAATTTTTGCTTTTTGAGCGCTACGTTTCGGAAACGGACACTGGTTCCATCATCAGGCTTAGTCCTGAGAAGGGCTGTTTTCGAATTAATATGTTATGTTTTTTTCCAAGCATTTCACTACTCTCAGATTCGAACTTGGTATCTTTTACTTATTAGTCTGACACCTTTACCGCTGAGCCACTGAGTAATCCAATATATATTTTTTAGAACTTATATATACATATATTAAACATTTTCATGGTTGCGCAGAAGTTTATTGCGCATGTTGTACCGGAACTTATTGCGCAGGTGTATTGCGCTTAAGCTCTTCGCACATTATTGGAATCCATGTGGGTTTCATTTCCACACTAGCTTGGCTTTTTGGATTTTCTGCTAGTGCGATGTATGTGGCTTGTTTGAGTTTTCGACGAGTTGTGTTCTCGTCCTTTGCCACTATCTGTATGTTATCCCATTGGATGCGGTGGACTTCGTTCCAGACATGTTCGAGATTCCAAATTTTTCTGTTTCGCCCTTGCGGGCGTTGTTCTTATATTCCTGTGTTCTGACTTTGAGTGGTCTACTGCTCTCCCCTATGTATGCTTTGCCGCATTCGCATGGTAGGTTATATACACAATTCTTGAATTCTTCATTGTGTGGTTTTTTCCATTATTGTGTTTACCGAGAGTTGCGTGCGTTGGTCTAAGGTTTTATCCTTTCCCAGTTTGTCCCTTATGATAGTGCCTTATCGGTGGGCACATTTGTGAATAGGTTAACAATTTGGCATTACCACAGTCGTGTTTCCTTTGTCTGTTGGGAGAATTTTGATCGTTGGGATATTATTAAAACTACACAATGAAGATCAGAATTCCAAGAATTGTCTATACAACTTACCACGCGAATGCGGCAGAGCATACATAGGAGAGAGCAGTAGACCACTGAAAGTGAGAACACAGGAACGTAAGAACAACGTCCGTAAGGGCGAAACAGAAAAATCTAGAATCGTCGAACATGTTTGGAACCAAGACCACCGCATCTAATGAGATAACATACAGATAGTGGCAAAAGACGAGAACATAACTTGTCGAAAACTCAAAAAAGCCACATACATCGCACTAGCAGAAAATCCAATAAGCCAAGCTAGAGTGGAAATGAAACCCATATGGATTCCAATAATGCGCGAAGAGCTTAAGCGCAATGCACCTGCGCAATAAGTTACGGCGCAACATTCGCAATAAACTTCTGCGCAACCATGAAAAAGTTTAATATATATATTGAGATGGTTAGATATAAGTTTAAGACACGGACTAGAGTGAATAAGCTTGTATTCGTTATGGTGGGCAAATTGAGATAAATTAGAGTATATTTACATTGCATTTTATTAAGTAAAATATTAAATGAGTAAAAGAAATTGACTTTGATTTAACGAAACAGGCTTGGTGAAATTTGCACAAGTTTGTTTAATCATAAAAAGCATTGGGCTATGTAAGGAGCATGTGAGGAAGGTCAAAAGGAGTTATATTTGTAAGTACGATTAAGTTCGTAGAACATATTTCATTAAATTCACAGTTTATTCAAAGTATTTTGGCATTTTAGAACCCTTACAGCTGTTTATCACACGGTTTAGGTTTATAATTATATCTAGTACATGTATTGACTTAGTTACAAAGCAGGAAAGATTTATATTTTAAGAAAGGGTTATGGTACGGACATAGTTTTCACTCACAAACTTAGTGGACAAAAAAGTGCAAAAGAAGAAGTAGTGTGTTGTAAATATCAAAGACAATACATACAGCAATTTTACGTTTGGATATTTTACATATAAATACTTTTTGTGTAAAAATTTTGAAGAAGTGTGTTTAACAATATGGACTGTTGAGTTGACAAAGTTTTAGACAATACAATAAAAGTGAACAGTGTTGATGTTGAAGACAGTTTTAACATCATCCTAGAGTAACATTTTAAGTAATTTGGACGTTGTATACGCAAATTATGAGTATATTTATATAAAGTTAGGTTAAGTTTTAATTTTAAGGTTTTTTGCAAATTTATAGCTTTTATAGAATAATTTGAGCATAAAATAAATTATTAAAGTAATTAATAGGAGGTTTCCCTCGTTTTCATGTAGAAATTTACATTGTACAAGCTATCTAAACATAAAATTATGAAAATGGGGTTAACTACATAAATTTCCTATACGAAAAAGAATTTTCCGTTAAAATTAAGATATATGAGTTTAAATAAATGTGTTCTAAATCAGTTTATCGTGTAGATTACGAATATGTATTTAGTTTAGGTGTAGAATTTAGGGTTTTTTAGATATAAGTAAATTTAGATTAGAATATGTCAAATCGTACAATTTTGAAGCAATATATGGCTCGTGAGGTATCGTTTTGTGCGGAATTCTGCACAGATTACAATTATGTTATCAAAATGTAAATCCGAAGTATTTTAAGAAAGTTATGGCATAATTTGTATTTTAGTTAAGTTTTCAAATTTGCTTAAACCAATCAGAGGCTTGGTTACTTTGTTTGTATGGTACAAAAAAAGTTGAAATTTTTGTAGCTAACAGAATAGTGTATAAGGAATTGATCCTGAATTCTCACTCTTTTCCAATTTTTAATTTTTCTAGCAAAAAGTCAAAGTATTGATAGTGTTTTGTGTTAACACGTAAGTTTTAGTTATGTTATTATCGGAAATTTTGAAAGCTGTTAGTGAAGAGCCGAGAAATCAGAAACAATTGTTTTTAACCTACTATCAAATATAAAGTTAGGTTACCGATATAGTTTTCAATTATAATAAAATTTTGTTTCGATTCAATTTATGTGTTTAAAATTTCGGTTGATGTGTTTTTGTTTTTGTTAGTTTTGTCGTTAATGCAATTATTCACTTCTCTGAATCAATGTTTATTTTCCTGAAGCGACGAATAATAATAAATAAACGATATTCCATAACGGGATCTAAAACAAAAGTGAATTTGAATTAAAGTTTTACGAACCTAAAATAAAATTCTTAAATCGTAAATTTTATAAACATTTAAAACAACACTTAAATAAAATATAATTAAAAACACAGTGCTTAGTTGAAATTATTTAAGCAAATTATATGTAACTTCACGATTACCACAAAGAAAAGCCGTCCTTCAACAAGGTGTACATTGGTTGAAACATATGCAGCACCACTTTGAACAACGGACCAGTACCATCAGCCACATATGGGAAGAAGTCTACTCAAGATTTATATGGAACCAGCTAAATGAAAACATCTTTTGGAAGTATGCAGATACACATCTGAGCGAGTTTTTATATTATCATAACCCTTAAATTGCCTCCATTATTTGTGTAATTTCCTGCATTTATGAATCATTTATATGTGTGTATGTTTGTGTAATAACGGTATAAACATCTGTAAAGTAATTGAACCTTTATTATATTATCAACATTTCAATTTCAATTATAAAGTTAAACTCACATACTTCAGATTTTTCTATTTGACATTTTTGACAGGCTGCAATTTAATTCAGTTAAGACGCTACGCATGCGTTATTGTGCAGGTTTTAACTAAGGTCTGTTACACATACCATCTATTTATTATAATTTGGAATTTACATAACAAAGTACATTTCATAATTT
The DNA here is from genome assembly GCA_036346205.1 of Vesta saturnalis. Lineage (NCBI taxonomy): Eukaryota > Metazoa > Arthropoda > Insecta > Coleoptera > Lampyridae > Vesta > Vesta saturnalis. Next base: position 21,077 of record JARFJB010002243.1, read on the forward strand.
CACCTTTTTTTATCAACGTTTAAATTATGATTATTTTATTTTGCCAACAAATAAGCGTAGAAGCTATTTGAACTCTATCCCCGATTATGAGATGTTGAGCTAGTTCGGTGCACATAAAATTTATTTTTCATAACAAATTAATATTATTTCATTTGCCAATGAACTCTATCCCCTATTATAACATTTATCCCCAATTTAAATAATTTTAGCCATCCCATATATATATATATATATATATATATATATATATATATATATATATATATATATACAGGGTGGGCCACCACCAACGCGTCGGTCTCTAGCACCCAAACGACTGAATTTTTTCAAAACCTGTTTGGGCGAGAATATGTAAGCCTTCTAGGACTACAATCTAAAATTAGTTTGATTTATACAGGGTGATCTACAAACTTGTTACTTATCAAAGTTACATTATTTTAAATGGAATAACCTCCTTTTTAATTTTTTTTTTGAAATAAAGGGTAAAAATAAGGTAGACTTTCATTAGAGTTCATACCTAAACCTTACAGTTTCCGAAATATTTAACATTTTTTGAAAATGTTGGGTTGTCAAAAAATTCAAGTATTTTTCGATTCAGAAAAGATGAGACAATCTAATCTAGGTCATCGTAATAAGGATATTTGGAAGTACGTATTCTGTTGTTTATTGTTTCAAATCATAATTTATAAAATACAAAGAATAACGCGTAAAGTTAACAAACTTCAAAGTTAAATATCTTCGATATTTTAAATACAACGCCCAAGAAATTTTTATCGGAATGGAATAGCCTTTTGACAATAGTTCGAACTGTATTAGGGTTCACTATACCTTACTTCAATACTTTTCGAGAAATTAGTGTATTTGTTACATTTTTAGAAATTACGCCATTAACTCATGTCGATCAGTTAGAATTCTGTGATTTACAAAGGTTACAAATGCGTTAAACGGTTTTTGGTTTATTAAGGTTATCAAGGTTATACGGTTCCTGGTCTTGAAAAAGACCGTTTTACATTATGCACCGAGAGCCTACTGCTGGATTCGTCACTACAGTAAATGTTCAAACTGATGACCGTCTTCTTGAGTGCATAGTCTAATTCTTTCTTCCAAATTTTGTCTGACTTTTCTTAACATATCTGGAGTAATTGTGTCCACCGCATTTCTAATTCTCTCTTTCATATCGTCTGCAGTAGTAGCAGAAATATTGTAAACAATATTTTTAATATAGCCCCATAAAAAGTAATCCATTGGAGTAAGACAAGGCGATCTTGGTGGCCAATGACATGGTCCGTTCCTTCCAATCCATTTATTAACCAATTTCCTAGTTAAATAATTTCTAACTCTACGATCAAAGTGTGCCGGTGCCCTATCTAATTGTAGCCACATATTCCCTCTAATGTTCAACGGAACGTTTTCGAGAAGTGTCCAAAAGTCTCGCTTTAAAAATATCAAACATTTTCTACCATTTAAATGACCATTGAAAACGTATGGTCCAATTACCTGATCTCCAATAATTCCTGCCCATACGTTTATGCTCCAACGATTTTGGCGGTCAACAGTATTAAAAGCATGCCTATTCTCGGTATCATAATAGTGAAAATTATGTCTATTTACCAAACCGTTGTTGTGAAATGTTGATTCATCAGTAAACAAAACGAAATTTAAAAAATCTTGTTGATCCCCTATTTTTTCAATTGCCCACAAACAAAAATCTATTCGTTGTTGAAAGTCATTGCCATACAAATTTTGATGAATTTCTATGTGATAAGCATGAAATTTGTGTTTTTTGAGAACTCTTCTCACACTTCCTCTACTTAAATCTGTTTGTCTAGCAATTACTCTAGTACTAGTGTGGGAATTTTCAGCGATAGATCCTAATACTAAAAACTCACTATCTTCATTGCCAGTTACCGGTTTACTTTTATTAGGTTTTGGATAGGCAGTGTTACCTGTGGCTCGAAATGTTTGTAAAAGCCTTTCAAAAGCTCTCGTATCAGGATGGTTGCGATCAGGGTACTTTTGGGCATAAACCCTGGAAGCCAAAAGACAATTTTCATGGCATTCTCCTATGGTCAACACCATATCCACTCTTCCTTGCACTGAATATTTCATTGTAATGAAAAAATCATCAATAGTTATAAACACTGTCGTATTTTGAAATACGTCAATATGACAGAAATGTTTATAAATCAAAGAATTCTAACTGATCGACATGAGTTAATGGCGTAATTTCTAAAAATCTAACAAATACACTAATTTCTCGAAAAGTATTGAAGTTAGGTAAAGGGAACCGTAATACAGTTCGAACTATTGTCAAAAGACTATTCCATTCCGATAACAATTTCTTGGGCGTTCTATTTAAAATAACAAAGATATTTAACTTTGAAGTTTGTTAACTTTACGCGTTATTCTTTGTATTTTGTAAATTATGATTTGAAACAATAAACAACAGAATACGTACTTCCAAATATCCTTATTACGATGACCTAGATTAGATTGTCTCATCTTTTCTGAATCGAAAAATACTTGAATTTTTTGACAACCCAACATTTTCAAAAAATGTTAAATATTTCGGAAACTGTAAGGTTTAGGTATAGGGAACTCTAATGAAAGTCTACCTTATTTTACACCTTATTTAAAAAAAATTAAAAGGAGGTTATTCCATTTAAAATAATATAACTTTGATAAGTAACAAGTTTGTAGATCACCCTGTATAAATCAAACTAATTTTGGATTGTAGTCCTAGAAGGCTTACATATTCTCGCCCAAACAGATTTTAACAAATTCAGTCGTTTGGGTGCTAAGACCGACGCGTTGGTGGTGGCCCACCCTGTATATATATATATATATATATATATATATATATATATATATATATATATATATATATATATATATATATATATATATATAATATAACATTTAATTACTGATATATCTCCAGAAATAAAATTAATTTAATTGAGAATTGTACCAGTAATATAAACATTTTGTATTATAAGTGTTTTGTAACTGTGGTCTCATATTAGTTAAGTTGATCGGCCTATTTCCACAGTTTTTGTTTTTGAGCCAAGGAACATTGACTACTCTCAGATTCGAACTTGGTACCTTTCATATATATATATATATATATATATATATATATATATGTATTGGATCAGTGGCTCAGCGATAAAGGTGTCAGACTAATAAGTGAAAGGTACCAAGTTCGAATCTTAGAGTAGTCAAGTGCTTGGGAAAAAATCATAAGGTATGAATTCGACTCAAGTGCGAAAACAGTCCTTCTCAGAACTAAGCGTGATGGCGGAAGCATTGTCCGCGTCCGAAACGTCGCGCTAAAAAAAAACTGTGTAAATAGGCCGGTCAACTTAACTAATATGAAACCACAGTTACAAAACACTTATAATACAAAATGTTTATATTAGCTGGTACAATCCCTCAATTAGATCAATTTTATCTCTGAAAATTATCAGTAATTACGTGTGTGGGTGTATTCGGGTGTGTGGGAGTGTTTTGGTGTGGGTGTGTGAGCATGTGTGTGCGTGCGTGCGTGCGTGTGTGTGTGGGTGTGTGTGGGTGTGTGTGTATGTGGGTGTGCGTGTGCGTGTGCGTGTGCGTGTGCGTGTGCGTGTGCGTGTGCGTGTGCGTGTGCGTGTGCGTGTGCGTGTGCGTGTGCGTGTGCGTGTGCGTGTGCGTGTGCGTGTGCGTGTGCGTGTGCGTGTGCGTGTGCGTAGGCGTGTGCGTGTGCGTGTGCGTGTGCGTGTGCGTGTGCGTGTGCGTGTGCGTGTGCGTGTGCGTGTGCGTGTGCGTGTGCGTGTGCGTGTGCGTGTGCGTGTGTGTGTGTGTGTGTGTGCGTGCGTGTGCGTGTGAGCGCGCGTGTGTGTATATATGTGTAATAAGACGACTTAGTAAGGTTCAGTAACAAACAATTTTATTCCTTAAGAGGTTGTTTTTAGTGTTTTTATTCCACATTTCACCGTTCGATTGAAATTACCTTTTCAAGATGGTTTAATTGATGTTACAGTTTATATTGCTGCTCAAAATAGGACCAGCATAATCCACACCATAAATATGGAATGGGCGTGTTCGTTAAAGTGACCTCCGGTAAATGGACTATATTTGTCTTTCATAAAAAATGCATTCTTAATAAAATAATGTCTTTAACGAATTCATTGATTTACGGAAATGCAATACCTAAAGGTCTAGGTTATTGCATTTTTTTTATTAAATATACTCAAATAATCGAAAGTAGGAAAGTTTTTCGAATTTATTAAATTTATTAATATTGTTTCAGGGGATACTAAAATTTACACCTGCACTACAAACATGTTTAAATTCTTGACATAATACAAATTGATATTAACACTAAAATACTTGTATCTAGGTTTAGTTACATATAGTTTCATAATAAATCAGGAAGTTATATTAGACACTTAACTGTCGACACATTAAAAGAAGTATTTGCCTTAATTTGCAAGAGAAATAATTACCACTGTTGCTAGCATAATTGCTTTATAATATTATGTTACACTAAATAATTAGCTAGTTGGATGCACAACTTAAGTATTTACACATATATTCTACTTAATATAATAATACGGTAGATATATTCACTTTCACGGACAGAAAGTGTTAATTATCAGAGGAAATATGTGTATAATTTGACTTTATATATGATCCACGCACTTTAACCAATTACAACTTATTATATAATTTAATTTTTTGAATTGCTATATATTTAATTTTTGGTTTATAATATAATACATTAATTAAAGGTGATGTGGTTTTATAATTTATTTATTTACCCTCAATGAAAATGTTTGGCTACTATATACTTGATTAATACCATTATAAAGGAGGAAAGAATAAAAAACGTAAATTGAAACAGGTGTGGCGAATGTTCATTTATATAAATAAGGGAACTGGTCACTTTTTATCTCGATATTTATTAATATCATTACTAATTGAGTGTTAAGGAAATATTTTTTTCAAAATAAACCTATTCCGCCTTTCTCAAAACGGTTGTTCTTTTTTAGTGCTTTTTTTTTCTGTTACCGCTTTTACTTTCATCGGCGTAGAACGTGTGTTTTGTGTTTGACTATAAATGAATGTATGGGTATAGGTCATGGGTGCGTATCCTAGATCGGGTATATCTAGGAAATGTAATGAAAATTCCGTTGCATGCCATTACTTGAGTAAAATGCAATACCAATATTACATTCATATAACCGTTCAATAATATACTTACGTACTAGTGATTTTTCTGGTGTTGGTTGGGAGACAGAAGTTATAGTAACGTTATTGAACAATTTCATAGTAAATTTCCAGATGTTAGTCTGTCACGTACGGGTACACATAAGGTTGTGCAAATTTTTAAGAAGTGGTTCGATCTTAAATGCAAAGAAAAAGAAAGGTTTACACGCTGCTACTGTGTTAGTTGTCGAGTCAGTTCGGAATAATCCAAGACTTTCCATACGGAGATGAACACTCGACTTAAACATAAGCAAATCTTATATTCAAAGGATTCTGAAAGAAAGAAATATTCGCCCCTACAAACGCGTTTTCAATCACACATTAGAGCCAGATGATAGTGCTAAACGTTTGGATTTTTGATTGTGGATGGGTAATGAAATTATGGAAAATAGATCGTTCCATAAAACTATTATGTACTCTGACCAAGCAACATTTATAACTAATGGAACTGTGTCATCCCAAAATATTAGACATTAGAGTGAACACAATCCTCGCTAGAATTTTGAATAATATAATAATAATATAATATTCCTCTAAAGTCAATTATCATGGTATAATTGGCCCATATTTCTTTGAGAATAACCTTAATCAGCTCAATTATTTAGACATGCTACAAAATTTTGTTGTTGAAGAATTAGATAATTTACCTATCAATTATCTACGTTCCATGTATTTTCAACGAGGTAGATGCCCTGCTCATTATGCTAATATTGTTGTGAATTGGTTAAACCAACAATTTAAAAATAACTGGATCGGAAGAAATGGTCCAATTTTGTAGCCTCCAAGCAACCCTGATTTAACAATTTCCGATTTTTATTTATGGGGACGTTTGAAACAAATTGTTTACAGCCAAGATCTGACTAACAATGCCGAATAATTAAAAATTCGAATAAGGGGAGCTGTGAGGTCATTACCAATTGAAGAAATTAGAAATAGCTTCAATGAACTGCGAAAAAGACTAGAGTTGTACGTAGAAAACGGCGAGGAATTAATTTAATGATTTGTGATTTTCTGTTCAAGTATTATTTTATGTATTTGTTTAACAATAATTGTAAATTTAGCCGGCTAAAATAACTGTCGTTCAAAATTAAACATTTACAGTATATTTCTTATAAACAAAATGTAATAACTAAACTATGGAAAGGGTAAGTTAAAATCCGAGGACACACGGTATATATCCAATAATTCGCATTTATTCAATGATTCATCAGGGAGAAATTACAGTAAACGAATAGTAAGGGTAAATAACAAGTTAAGAATATTTCAGGAGTCTAACTTACGCTATAGTTAAATTATTATAAGTACTCTAGCAAAGTACAGGTCGTAGGTTCAAATCCTACTCGAAGCAAACTTTTTAGTTATGTATTTAATAAAATTAAATAAAAAATTTTAATTACGATACAGTTACATTAAAAATAGAAATTACATTTAACAAACAGGTATAAACACGACATTTGTTGACGGAAGCCATAAACAGCTATCTTAATAAATATTATGTACAAATCTAACAGCAATAATTTCACAGTAATGAATCTTAAATATAAGATAACAGAGATTAAAGGAGGGGGCACGTTTTAAATGTAAAATACCTTTCGGTCAGAATTTAACACATCGTGACTATTATGTAGGTATATACAGTTAGCAAATAGTTTATTTTAATATAGACATTTCAATTAAGTTATCAGAAAATTAACTAGGAAGTATAATAATACTCAATTAAACCTATTAAAGAAATGAAATACTCTGTATAACGGACGTCTAGGGGACTTAACTTGCAATAATAATTTAAATGGACATATATATGTGTTAACTTCCATTCACCAAAATATCAAAACAATACCACCGTATAATTTTTTTCAGATACATATATTTGGTCTCACCCTGTATATCAGGTGTATGTACAAAAATAATGAAAGTAAAGAAAAGGTTGTAACCAGTAGCACAAAAAAATAACGTTTCAGTAAGTTTTGCGTTAATATTGGCAAAAATGTCCATTTTATGATATATTGAAAGTATCAAATAGTGATATTGCAGACCCTGTATATCAAAATCTGTTGAGCTTTGAGCTTTTGGGCAATGAAGACATTTGATCAATTGGTCAAGTTCTAGAACATATCAAAATTTGGTTAAATTCTGACCGAAAGGTATTTTACATTTAAAACGTGCCCCTCCTTTCTAAGAGATAAGAATAAATAACGCTATAACGCTAAGGTTATCTAGATCACTTTTATAGTTTAACGCACCAGATATTTTTTTAATAAGAAACATTTCCAAAAATAATCTCTTCTTGTAATGGATCCTTTTTCTAATAATTTTGTACTATTAAAATTTGGTTGATGACTTAAATCCTGAGAATGTGAAGCTAAAACGCAACATTTCTTTTTAACTTATAGTTTAAAGTTGCGTTAACCTATTTTTTGTTGTCTGGGAAATTTGACCAATGTAAATTTTATCGCAATCAACACAGGGTATAGGGTATACTATTTCTGATTGATTTAGAGTGGGAGTTCTATCTTTAATTTTACTAAAAGATGAGTTAATAGTTTTTATATTATAATTTGCTAAACGTATTCTGTAATTCTTAAAAACATTAACAATGCTTGAAGTTATTTGGAATATAGACATTATCAATTCGTTGATATAGCTTATTGTTTATACTATTATTGTCATGTGGTATATTAAACAATCATTTCTTTATCAAAGACTTAGGATAATCATTATTCATAAATAAATCCTGAAATTTTTTTAAATTAATATTGTGAAAGAAAGGATGTGATATTCTTAAAATTCTATTTTTGAGACTTTTAATTGTGTTAATCTTTTAATACATAGGTTGGTTAGAATGATAATGTATATACCTTCCCATTCAGGTAGGCTTTTGGTACCAATATATTGCTAAGATATTAGATGCAGTTCTAACTACCCTAGCCCTAGTGTCCAAAAATGGAACACTGTTATTATTCTCTTTTCAATTGTTTTACAAACAGATAAAGGTTCTGTTACAGTGATAATGAAAAAAGAAGAGTATCTAAGGAAGGCTCACATAAAGGGTGATTCAAAAAGCGGGCATATGTTCCCTCTACTTTGCTGGCATGCCAAAACTCTCTTCCTGAAATTGTTCATTGACACTATCACGAACTACAGCAATGTTTTCAACAGACCGGCCAGATCTAGGACGACCAGAATTTTTAATGTTGAGTGTTGATCCTGTTTCAGTAAGCTTTGTCATAGATCTGCGCACTGTCGATTCATTCGGAGCTTCATTACGCCTGAAAATTGCACGAAGTCATCGGACAGTTTCTGCAAAACTTTCTCCGTTTTGATAAAACATTTTCACGATTAACACACGTTGTTCAGTAGAAAAGCGCTCCATTTTGACACACAGAATAAAATCGGAATATTATCAGATGTCAACTTTAGAAACAACTATGTTGCTTTTTTTTTTTATGACTGTGGACCTGAACAGGCTAAATAAGGCCTATCGTGCTAAAGCACTCAGAAACACTTAGGAAGATGGATAGAGGGATAATGAATTGCCAATAGATGCCTATGAACAGCTACCTTAAATTTTCTCATATCATAAGTGAGAGGAAAACAGGAACTAGGGAGATCATTCCAGAGTTTAGAAGCCGTGTAGAAAAATGTGGATTGCGCCCGTTTGGTACGACAAGTGGAGATTTGTACTGCATACTGATGATGTGAATGAGCGAACCGAGTGTTTCTCGCAAAGATAGCCGGAGATGGTATCAAAGAATGTAATTCACCAGCACAATAGCCGTTGTAATAACGATAATACAAAGAAAGAACTGAAACCATCCTTCTATGCTGAGAAGTTAAGGACGGGTTATTTATAAGCCTAATCGCTCTCTTTTGAATACGATCAAAGATATCGAGGGCGTATTGGGGAGCACTAACCCAGAGGTGAGAATTATATTCCAGATGAGGCCGAAGTTGGGCCTTATACAACAGAAGGAGTTGTCGAGAGGTAAAGTACTGCTTAGATCTGTACAAAAAGCCTATTTTACGAGCAGCTGTTTTGGTGGCTGACAGAAGATGGTCAACCCATGAGAGATTTGAAGATACAGTCATACCCAACAGAGTAATAGAGTCTGAAAACTTAAGAACTGAGCCATTCATACTTACAACAGGAAATGATCGATCTTTTTTGGCGGACATAAGGCAACACTGAGTTTTGTTAGCATTAAATTTAACTAGATTATTGCTTCCCCATTCGAGAATACGTTGAATGTCTGTGTTGATTGAATTTGCCATTTCAGCTTTAATTTCTTGATTTGACATAGAAGGTGGATAATCACTATGAGTAGACTGAGATGAACTACAGTGAAGAGTGCTATCGTCAGCAAAGCAATGGATGGGGTTAGTTGTTGAAGAAATAAGGTCGTTTATGTACAGCAGAAAAAGTGTAGGCGCTATAACGGATCCCTGTGGTACGCCCGCGTTAATGCTAACTTCTTTTGAAAAAAAGCCATCAACTACGATACGTATTCGTCTTTTATCAAGGAAACTAGAAACCCGGTTGATGAGCGTATCATTTAACCCAAACGAGGTGAGTTTGACAAGTAAACACTTATGCCAAACTTGGTCAAATGCCTTTGAGATATCTAAAGCGACTACAACTGTTTCACCGGACTGCTCTCTGTATTGTTCCAAACTTGGGTCACATATGAAAGAAGATCGCCTGTTGAACGACTTTGCCTAAACCCATATTGGTGGTCACTAAGGAAAGCTAAACAACAAACAACAAAATGGCGAGCGGTTCAAAACCGGCGCGCTTTTTGAATCATCCTTTACTACTTAATGATAATAAAACATATAAATTACTAGGAAGTGGTCCTACAATAACTACTAATAACCCAATAAACAAATTACATCATATGAATTGCGTTGATGAATTAACCAAAAAGAACTTAAAATCAAATATACAACTGCAAAATATTATGGTTTTCCTAATATTCACATACCTGATGTTTCATTACGACCAAGTGTTTCTTGTATTGGTTCTCCAACATATAAACTTGCGAAATATATGGCAAATATTTTCACAGAAGCATTTAAAAACAACAGCAACTGCAGCGTGATCCAGATTGATTGTAGGGTTTGTAACTTCGCTATGGTCATATTGTTATCAAAAATGTATTCTAATACTGGAAAGTGTAAGTTGTTTATCAACACTTTTATCCGCTGGGGCCATGAACGTGCATAAATATGTATGTATAAACTGTGATAATTTGCTTCCTTCTGTTCTTATCGTTTCATTCACACAGCGTGTTCTTCGAATTGTTTTCGTGACACCCAATCCGTATCCAAACGTAAATTTCCTGGCAGAAGCCCTGTACTTGACGAAGAAGGCTTAGAAGGTATTCGGAAGCGATTGGAACCTAGTCCCAGTAAATCTTTAAGACGATTGTCTGTTCAAAGTGGTAATTGAGTAAAATTTGTTTTTATTACTAAATGTCTGTATTACAAGAATGGCTGCCAATTGATTTTGAAAAGCGTCGAACGTACTGCAATAGACAATGTCTTACACTTGTTGCCATTTCATTTACCTTTTATAAAAAAATTGTAAATGATATTATTTGTATTATTCCATCAAACCAGATAGAAAATACTCTTAAAGTTTTTAACTCCTTTAACACCCATATTGAACTCACAATTGAAAAAGAGAATGATAACAGTGTAACTACTAGGGGAGCTAGAACTAATATTTTAGCAATAGATGGGTACGAAAAACCTACCAGTATGGGAAGGTGCCTATATACATTATCAATATAATCAACCTATATATCAAAAGACAGTTAAAGGTCTTAAAAATGAAATTTTAAGAATATCACATCTTTCCTTTCATAATATTGATTTAAAAAAACTTTAGGATTTATTTATGAATAATGGTTATCCTAAGCCTCTGCTAAAAAAATTATTATTAATGCACCGCATGACCATAATGCTATAGATAATAAGCTAAATGAAATTGATAACACTGTAACACTACCTTATATTCCAAATTTAATTGTTAATGTTTTTTTAAGAATTACAGAATACATTTTGCATATTATAATATAAAAACTATTAACTGGCTTTGTAGTAAAATTACCCTGTGTTGATTGTGATAAAAATTACATAGGTCAAACTTCTCAGACACTAAAAAACAGGTTAACGCAACATAAAAGTGACTAAGTTAAAAAATAAAAAGAAATTTTGCGGTTTAGCTTTACATTCTCGGGATTTAAATCATCAACCAAATTTTAATAGAATAAAATTATTAGAAAAAGAATCAAATTACAAGAAGAGATTATATTTGGAAATGTTTCATATTAAAAAAAATACCAGTTGCGTTAAACTCTAAAAGTAATATGGATAATGTTAGCGTTATTTATTCTTACTCCTATCTCTTAAAATTTAATTGCTGTTTTCTTATGTTTAGGATTCATTATTGCTGTGAGATTTGTACATAATATTTATTAAGATAGCTGTTTATCGCTTCCGTCAACAAATGTCGTGTTTATACGGGTTTGTTAAATGCGATTTCTGTGTTTAATGTAACTATATCGTAAGTTAGACTCCTGAATTATTGTTAACTTGTTATTTATTTTTACTATTCGTTTAGTGTAGTTTCTCCCTGAAGAAGCATTCAATAAATGCGAAATATTGGAGATATAGATAAGAAGTTTATTTAAACTAAAGAAATTGCCAATATCCCCTAACAAGTTTTAATATATATATATATATATATATATATATATATATATATATATATATATATATATATATACAGGGTGACCCAGTCTTCTGTAATCGGTCCATAGCTAGTTTACTATTCAATATATCGATTTACGGTTTTCGCCATCCATTAAATGAGCTTTTGGTGCACGATTTAAAGATATTTTCAATATATACAACTGAGAGTGCTGCACCAAATTTAGGATTTTTTAAATGGAACATGCTGTATATTTTTATGTTTTTAGTTTCCTTGTACAAAATAATGAATGATTCATTATGGGTCTATCTCCTTCCATTCCAGAGTTATACACGGTTTTATCAGGAAAAAAGCTCATATTCGAGAAATCACTGCGAAGAAAGACATGGATATTTCTAAAAAAACTCAACACTAAAACTCTCACTCCTAGTTTCAGATAATATACAACTTTTTTTTCTAGTATGCACACAACATACAGGGTGCGCTAAAAGACAAAAAGTTTAATTACTTCATTTTTTCAAATGGAACACCCTATTTATTTTTCTACCGTCCGAAGGTATTTTTGATAAGTTTTCCGTTGATATAAGGTTTGTTAGGATTATTTGGATTGTTTGAAGTATAAAATTATAAATCAGAAAGCACAGGGTCAATTAAACCAGTCAGTTGTCTATTCTCCCCCCTGAAGCTGTAAGCTGCTTTCGTTTACTTTAATTAAAGTTTGCTTTAATTTGGCTCAGTCTAGCTCAACCGGTTTTTTAATTCTATAGCAAGGGAGTTGTTCGTTGTTACTGGCGTTGATCACTAATGACCAGGTTAGTCCGCATTGAGCAATATACTTGTAAGGGTTTTAGACGTATATTATTCTTATTTGGTTTATAAAATCTAAATATTTACACTTAATTTTACTACAACTAACATAAAAACGATAAGTAGAAAATAAAAAAGTACTTCAGGTAAAATAAACACAAATATCAGGAAGTGCCAATGAACGGGATTTTTGGCCTCCCTCAGGATGTCGAGAGTTAGTTCATGATTGTCTGGGTGGGCGCCTTTGTATACGGATTGGAGCAGAAGTCGTTAGGCACGGCCTCTTTTAGGTGACCTTGGGTCAAGCCGCTTCTCTCTTCACATTTTCTGTGAAACTACGGTAAGCGAGATGTTTATACACTCAAAAATAAGTGATCTTAATTTATATTGCGATATAACGGGAAATTTTATTTATTTTAAAAATTGCAATATTGCAAAGGCCGGACCTGTCGAGTAGCAGACAGCAGCAAAATTGTATACAGTTATTATAACTGTGTTTATAACAGTTGGCTAGGACATGCGGTGATAACTCTCTCTACCTGCTTCTACGGTCAAACAGAACATCAATACTTTTAAAGGGAGTATTTTCGCAAAGAATACGAGTTTAAATTTTATAAATGCAACTTTTATGAAAATGAATTTTAAAGAACCTAAATAATATTTACAGGGTTTTTAGGTTATTGATTACGGTGGAATAATATATTTTTAATTACGCTTTGTAATTAGCGAAAGTTTGAGTGAACAGATTTGGTGGTGTTCATGAGTTATTAAACTCTTTGGAAAAAAAAAGTATTACATCTGCCTTGTGCATTTAAACATACATAAAAAAGTGTGAAATAACTGTACACTTAACATACTAAAAGAAAAAAAACAATAATTGGTATAATATAGCGATGGGTGTACATACCTCCCTTGTCTCTTGTTAAGCCAAACTAGTGTATTTAATGTATGTGAAATCCTATCAAACTTTCTAATACCAAAGATAAATCAAAAACAAAGATTTTGGACTCTCTGAATTCTAACACACTCCCTGGCCAACAAACAAGAATCATACACAATGTCACAAAAATTAAAATGTGATCAAACTAGAGAGTCACACGATATTACTTTATGTCTCGTATCCAGAATATGGTGATTAGAGTATAAAAGCCGTAAGCATGTGAACGATCTAGATATGACAACATCAATATGCCTCGTAAACTCATTATCCACATATACACCAAGACTCTTTACACACCCAGATATTGAAACGGTTTGATCGCCTATATGCAGAATTATTTTATTTTGTATTTTTTTCTGTACAACTTTTTTGTGTACAAATACAATAGCAGACGTTTTACTTACATTTATTTTAAGCGAATGGATATAAGAATTGTGTAGTACATAAGCAAGGTCTTCGTTAATATTTTTGATATGAATAGTACATTTGGGTATCATCTGCATAAAAATGTTTACAATGCCTAAATTAGAAAACAGATTGAAAGTGTAAACTGTGTACAAATAATGGACCCAGAATATAACCTTGTGGTACACCTTTACATAACACTAAAGAACCCGGTATCACTCCATTGAGTACCACTTTTTGTTTTGTATTACTTAAGTAGACTCGTATCAGTAGTACAGTACTGTCGTGGAATCCAATATGTCCTAATATTGACAACAGTAAATTATGATTTACCATATCAAACGCCTTGGAGTAATCGATCATGGTTAGAACAATTGGGTTAGCTTTATTTAATTCAGCAATTACGTCGTCAACTACACCGGAAGTTGCTTTAGCGGAACTATATCATGAAGGAAATCCTAATTGTGTCTTAGGTAGCACATTATTTAGATTTAAGAAGGATCTCAGTTGACTCTCCAAGACAATTTTCAAGTATTTTAGATAATGCCGGTAAGTAGTAATAGGACATAAATCTTTAAAGCTGTGTACTGTATTACCTTTTGGCATTGATACAACTCGTCCTTCTTTCCAAGCAGATGAGAAAACCAAGTGATCTATACAGTAATTAATTATACGTGCAATACATGGTAGCAAAGCAGGGCAACACAAATGAAAAACATTAATACCGATCCCGTCAGAGCATCACAACTTCTAAATGAAAATTTATCAGTACTATGATCGCGAACTTTACTTTTATATTCATATTTAGTAAACCTAAATTATATAAATTGTTACTGACCGAATTAACAAAATGTCTATTAATATGGTTAACGTTTTTCAAATTAAAAGGAATAGTGGTGGAACAGAATGTTTTGTTAACATTCATCATTTCAAATTGCAAATTAATTTTGCACCTTTGTTTTTAAGCATAAATTGCAAATATGCCTTTTTTGGATTTGACAGCGGAATTTGTTAAGTTGCATAATGATTTATGGTAATCCCAGTGAGACTCAATTTTACTCCGTTTAAAACGCCGTAGGACTTTGTTTTTTAGTTTAGTCATACGTTTTTATAGTATCCGTTAACCAAGGCGTGTACGGTTTTGCAAAATTTTGACGATTTGAGAGGTGCATGTATGCCAACTAAACCCAATATGTACGTGTTAAAAAATTGTACCCTGTCATCGATATTCGATAAATTATAAATTGTTCGAATTCAAAGAATGCAAGTCATTATCGATTAATGTATACCTGAAAACCTAAAATCTCGATAAGTTTTGTAAATTATTGGCTTCTTAACTGTGCCGTGGTAATTTTACAAAATACTAAAAATCAGTTACAGAGTGAATATCAATTATCTCCGTTTCCACGTCACAATCACTTCTAGTAGAAGAAAGAGTACAATCGGTAGAAAAGTGATCGGCACATATTTCCTCGATGGGGTTCGTTCTGGTGCTCAATATTTAAGATTTCTACAACACCAACTTCGTGTTATTGAAAGATGTCCATCTTATTACAAGAAGAGACATGTGGTTACAACAAGACATCGATAGATCGTCGGGGGTAATGAAAACGGCTTTCAGGTGAAAACCGAACAGGTCGGCTTTCTCTTGGTCAGAAACCGCATGGTTATCTTGAGGGTTGATTAGGTGACATTTCTGTTTTGTGAGGACTTGAAATTTGTGAGAAAATTTAGAGCCTTCACGGTAGTCGAGTTTGACTGTTTCTTTAATCCAATTTTCTTGTGTGTATTTGTTGGTCTCTAGTCGGATTATTGCGTTTAGTCGGTTGTACTCGGTGTTTTGTAATACCGGGTCTCCGGTTTTCAGAAATCGACGGTACATTCCGTCAATTTTCCTTAATCCAAAGAACGATGCGTGGGTCAAGTGGTTTTCGGGTGGCATATTGGCGTTCTTTACTATAGCACAGAGCACGAGTACTCTGAAACGCGGTAAGAAATGGACCACTCGTAACGCTTAAATTGTTATGACATTATTTACGACGGTACAGAGCACGAACGCCGAAATGCTTTTAAACAATAGAAGGGGCATGTGGCGCAGACAGTTTACGCTGAGTCGATTTAGTCATCAGTGCAATTTTGATTTACTAGTACACGACTGAGTTGTAATCTTGTTGTGACTTGTTTGAAAACATCGACAGTTCGATAGTGTACTTCCGTGCTTCAACTTAGAATAAAGCCAGTTTAGGTAGTGTTATAATACACGATATTCGTCTATTCGAGGTGATTAATAAACAACTTGTAATAGTCATGGCTCACAAAAGCCTTGTTATGGAAATGTGCGAAACTGAGGGTGCAATAATCGAATATTTTAAAGCCAAGAACAACGATTTTTATGCAAAAATTCGCATAAAGAAAACTGATAAAGTGTATAGTGATAGGTGTAACCAATGGGTAATGGAATTCAGTTCCAAAACATCTACAAACTGCATTGCACGATATACCTAACCATCTGGCACAAGTTACGAATAGGTATATAAGTGCCAACACAACAACTTAGATAAAGTAAAGTAAAGGAAACTAGACACTAGAATACGCAACAAAGGCTGTAATACAAACATAGACTTTCTGTTTAAGAAAATTAATAGAAATACATGCAAAAATCATAAATATTTGTCAATGGGATAGAATGGAATTATTAATGTAGGTAACAATAAGTAAATTTTATAGCGAACATTATTATAGTAACAACTCTTTGTACTTACTCAGATCGTTTTCAAACATACACATCGCATTAATGTTGCAGAGGCTTCAGTTGTCTACCCATGTCTTCAGAAACGAGAGATAAAATTCTACAGTATTTCAATGAGGGGATGACACCTGCCACGGGAAGAAATTATCACGAGATGATGTTGGAGAATTGTACAGATTATACAGATCTTTCTTTAACTGTAGCTAATGAACAACTGAGCGGGAAGTAAAACTTTTGTATAACAACTGACGGTAGGTACCCGGTTTAAGTTTCTTTTTTAGTATAAAATTTACTCTATAGTTACACTAAGCTTAGAACCGCCACGGGAAAGCGTAACCAAGGAAGCTGTATGTTTGCAATGTACATACATAAGCACAAAGTTCAAAGAAATTCATTTGGCGGTCTTTTCAAAATTGTAAACAGAAGAAACTACGACATTCAGTTTTGTAACATTGGTTGCCTAACTACCAGTATATGTGTTATTACAGGAACCAGACTTATTTTTATAATTGTATTTGTATAGTTTACATACAGACATTTCAAAACATTCAAATTGAACATATAATGTCAACAAAGATTAATTAAAGCAAGTTTCGAAGGACATGTTATAGATAATGAATTTAATCGATTCAAACATTTACGTTTATGCAAGAAAACTCCAACAACTAGTTCTTTTTTGTTGATCGAAAAATTCGATGACATTCCGAATGATATTACGTGCTTCGGAGTGAACGACCTTTCCACGCGAACTCATGTTTTATTACACCTAAAGCAACAAAAAAGACAATTTGACTCTCTTTAATTATCATAAAATAAGCAACATACACTTGTAATAGTATATTACGTAATAAGTGTTGTAAAAGGCATATTACGCACGAATGGAAAAATTATGCACGCAGCCGCGTAGCGGCGAGTGCATAATTCCATGAGTGCGTAATTGCTCTACAACACGTATTACGTACTATACTTTACCTACGACCATAGACGCTGTGCCAAAAAAGTCTGGACTACTTTTAATATTTTCATTTTTATCAGGTATTGTAGATGATGCTTAAACACGTCGATTTTTTGTTCTAGTCGTTGTTTTTTGTTGTTCGTTTCATGTATACATAGAGATCTAAAAACTAGTAATCTTCATTTCTTTAAATGGGATACTCTGTATATTATTGCATCTTTAGATTTTTGATCAATTTTATTTCAAACAATTTTACAAAATTATGTCTCACAACTTTGATGATCATACACGATATAATTCGTTCTATTTACTACTACGTTGGTTTAATTAACATTAGAAACATTATAATAATTATTTATGGTTACTGTACAATTATCACGTATATTAGAAGTATCTCGATCTGTCGATTCATATGACATTGTAATATTTTCATTTGTTAATATAGTCAAACTGTGCGTTTTGTTTACGAAAACTGTGCGATTTGTTTACCGTGCGTAATGACGAATTTACTGAGGCTGTGTGTCGTGTGTTTTCGTCTATTTTCTACAGTGGTCGTAGGAAAACTTATTTAATAACATAAATGCTAATAAATTATGTGACAATGACAACATATTTACTTACCAATATTTATGTATTAATAGATGACACGCGTCTTTAAAAAGACGATTTAGTAGGCAAGAGATGAAACTGGGAGCAAAATGAAATACAAACAAACAAATTAAGGAAAACTAAAAAGCGCGAACTGACAAACGAATTTTTTAAAATATGTATTTTACAGAGAGTGTACACTAAGTAAATCACAACCGTTGTTGGCGTTTGTTATTGAAATTAGTTAGTTTGGTGGCACTGTACTCACTATTACAGAAATGCAAATTTTGGATGAGATGAATTAGCCACTCTTGGAACTTTAAAGATAAAACAGGAGATATATAGCCAGCAAGGAATGATGCGAGCTTATAAAGAGCAATTCTCGCGTGAAATTGTATGTGTTGATTCAAGTGGCTCCTGCGACCAAACAAATACATGTGTTACATTTTTGTTTAGTGCTTCCAAAAATGGAGCCATTCCGTTAACATGCATTTTGCATACAGCACGAACAGAGGCCAATTATACTTTAGCTTTCAATTTACTGAAGAACACCCTTGGTGAGGAGGGATTTGGGGGTGTTGGTTATCCAAACATATTCATTCCCGATCATAGTTCTGCGGAGAGAAATGTTTTAACGACTGTCTTCCAAAAGTCACGTTTATTACTTTGTATTTTTCACGTCTCGCAGGCTCTCTGGAGATGGCTTTGGAATACGAATCATCAGGTTTCAAAGAAAAATCTTATGTGTTCGTTCAGAAGAGTTATGTATTCCACATGTGAAGAAGGACAAGAGTTGCAATCTAACTTATTAGCTAATCAGATTGTTCAAGAAAATGAGCAGCTGCGACATCACCTGATTGCAATGTTTCAGCGAAAAAAGAAATGGTGTTTATTTTATAGAAATGAACTAATAACACGCGGGAACAACACGAATAATTTTTGGAAGCATCCATTCGTATGTTTCAAGATACATAGCTGTAAATGTATGTGCATTAGTTGATTTTATTGTTAATATTTTCGAGTCGTATCACAAGAGACATCTATTATCTTTTGCCAGCAGCTGACGTGACGTCCCAGCAACGAAATTCTATATACAAAGTTGAAAAAGCGAATAAAAATACTTGCATAGTAGTAGTGGAGATGATGTGATGCTATACACGGTCTATACTGATTTAGCCTTATGCGACTGTCATTCAGGTAAGAGCAGGAATTGTTGCAAACATCTATGTGCCGTTCAAGAACAATGTAAAGTTGTTTTAAGAAATATACCATTGCCAACGGCAAATGATAAAAACTACTGGAAGAATTAGCTCTTGGACGAGTGTTCCATTCAATTTTAATTTTAATCCGTTTACAGAAATGGCCGCTGGAAATAGTTCTGCTGATCTTACAAATATTATTCTTAAATTAAATAACACTTTCGGAAGAATCAAGACACCAGTACAGCTAGCAGCATTTTTCTGTAAAATGAAAAATACTGGTTTTACAGCTAAGCAGATAGGAGTACAGCCTGGAGCCGAAGAAAAATAAGACCTGGTTTTGCGTCTGGGGCAAGACGCATTCAGGCAAGTAGACCATCAGCTGTAAAAAAGGAGCAAATAGAAAACGAAACATCGCCAAACATTTTTTAGATAATCAACCAAATGCCAAATCCTAGGGTAGCAACCACTAAGTTATTCTTATTATATTATTTTATAAATACCCACGCTTATTCTATTTCTTATTATCTACTCATGTTTTAAAAACCTTATTCCTTATTTAACATAATATACTTACGCATATAATTCACTCAGATTTATGTTTCGCTGTACCTACCAACCTACTTTTGGCCATTTATTACATTGTTTTTAAATGTTTATGCTTACTATATTATATTATCCACTCATGTTTTAAAAATATTACTGCTTATATTATTATGGCATAATATACACATACAATTCACTCAGATTTATGTTTTGCTATATCTACCTACCTGCTTATTAGCCATTTATAGATATAATTGTAATAATTTAGAGCTTAAATATTGCAGTCTCATTTTGTGAGCGGTAAATTGGAGTAAATCGTTTTATTGTGCGCCACGTTTCAGAGCTTTTCGGGCGCTCGTGCTCTGTACCGTAGTAAATAATGTTATAACGATTTTAGCGTTACGACCGGTCCCTTTCTTACCGCCTTTCAAAGCACTCGTCCTCTGTGCAATAGTAAAGAACGCCAATACGCTTCCGGGTGATGTCGATTACTTTTGTAGGGATTGCTGGATTGGCTGCGTCGGAGATGAATTGGGCTAATTCTTGTACGGCTCTGTCTATGCCGTTGAAGCTACACGGTAAGGTGTAGGGAGCGGATGGGTATCAGGAGTTTATTAGGAGTGCAGTACCTCGCTTACCTCTGTCGGGGTTGTTGCACAGGTAGATGTTGGAGTGGGTTATGTTGAGGGTTCTTCGATTGGTAAGCTTTGTTTCTGTTATGGCTAATATTATGTGGTCTGTGTCTAGCAGGTTTTTGATGAAGTGGCATTTTTGTCAATCACCACCCACGTTAACTGTCCCTATCGTCAGATCCATTGATGAGGGAATGAAGGATGGGAAGTTAGAGAGTGAGGAAATGAGTTTACTCCGGTAGGTAGTAGGGAGTGCTAAAACCGACAATCGCCTGTCTAAGAACTCCCTTGCTATGTAGTTCCATCCTCTTCGTGATAATCTCGCGCCTATCAGGAAAGATAGTAAGCAAAGTAAACGTTAGGGCTCGCAGGAAGGTGTTGATCCTGAGAAAGTCCCCGTTGCTCTCATCGTCAGGATCGGAGGAGGTTGTTGAGGATGTTTCCAGCTAGCAGAGGGGGGCTACCTTGGTAGGAGAGGATGAGATCTCCCGTCGTTTTTCACAGTCGAAACTGTAAGTATGATGGAAGCCGTCGCAGTTGTTACACTTTGGCGAAGATATGAAAGGGCAGGCTTGGGAGTTGTGGCTTCCGCCACTGGAAGGCACTTCCGGTACCGGGTACGATACTCTACCGCTAGGTAGCTCTACCTGGGTACAGGTGGAGCAGTACTTGTGTACAGAATTGGGAGTGTGAGGAGGCTCGCATTGGTAGAGTCTGCCGAACATACATACGCCGTTATGCAATAGGAAGTCGATGGAAGATTTGGAATAGGTAAGGATGTGGACAAAGAACGTAGGACGGTGGGTGGCTCTAGTGATTATACGGACGGCCTTGGTTACGTGAAGGAGGTCGATGGCCTGTATAATCTCTTCGAGGGTTATGTCACGATCAACCTCGCGGATGACGCATGACAAGGAGAGGGGTTTGGGTGCGGGTCGCGTGTGCGTTGGGCCGGAAAGTTGGGATAAGGAAACGGTTGGGGTTTCGAAGGTTGCCTGAATTGATTTTTCCACTTCAGTGGTCGGGGTGGATTGGGGAGTTTGAGTGGGAAGTGCAAATAAAAATGTGCGAATGTTTCTTTGTGCGTGGAAGGTGGACCCCTACCGATGTGTAGCCTCACACCCCGCTGGATAAAGGTTTAGCGTTAGGAGTCGGACAAAAAAATGAAGTGTTTTGTTAGTAGATTAAGGATACAAGGTAGGAAATTCATTTACCTTTACTGTCTTCTCAATTGATCCCTTCCGCTTCCTGATGGTCTTCGGCGTTTATTGCACTTCAGGATTTACTTATTTACTTGCGAGAATTAAATATCTTTGTAAACAAAATTCAATCTTTGATTTAACGTCTACTGTATGCACTAAATTAGTTCTTAATTACAGACATAATAAGGGTAACAAATTTGTACTTCCAAAAGTTTGACTGATTCATTACTTTCTAATGCAAAACAAATTAATAAGCTTTTAGGGCAAAAAAAGGTATTTAACCTAAATAGTGTGGTAAACACTGTATAATTTTGGCATTTATTGACTTGTAATGCAGCAAAAACTTCCAAAATGTTATTTAAATTAATTTTTAATGTTATCAAAGATCGACACCCAAGACATTATAAATACTTAAACATCCTTTGTTTAATTACCGTGAAACACATTTCGTTTTATTTATTTTTATCCGCTATCAAATCCACTAAATTTGGGGAATTTTATGCTTGTTAAAACTTAATTTTATTCATTAAATGAAATATTTGTTTGTGATAACGGAGATCCTACTGTACGTAATTGTTTTGTTCATAAACTTGTTTGAATGCCACTGGCAAAACGTACCGGGTAGTAAGGGTCTATAGTTAAGCTGTCTATATTCCAATAGTCGGATTTGTTTGTTTGTGATCGGTGCGTTTTTTCTACACAACAGTTTTGTAGAGACATATGGGATCGCTATTTGTTGCTGTTTGCCATAAGACCCTGTACAGTCACCCTGAGACGGTCCATAGATAAGGTCAGCCTGTCATTCGAACGACAATTGAAGAACTGTATCGATCAGAATGGTGGCCTATTGGAACGTCTGCCATAAAAAATTTGCTGTATTGATTAACCTCATAAATTATTCATAAATTTAACAATTTCGCCTTTATACTGAATAAAAAATTGACCATGCTACTAGCCTTGTTAAATCCAGAGAGATATCCAGAATTTACCAGACAAAATCTTAAATCAACGGAAAGATTATCGAAAATACCATCGAATAGTGAAAAAAAATAATTTGAAAAAACTGAAGTTATTAAACTTTTTGTCTTTTAGCTCACCCTGTATATTAATTGCACACTGGAAACAAAAATTGTGTATTTTATCAAGCTAAGAGTTACTCTGAAATGTTTGGTGGAGGGTTTGTTTAGAAACATCCATAGCTTCCTTCACAGTGATTCTTCAAATGTCAACTATTTTTCTAATAAAAATGTTAATATCTCTGAAATGGAAGGAGATTGACCCATAATGATTCATGTAAACTCGCATTATTTTTGTACAAATTAAAAAGTTAAAAAACATAAGTTTGATGCAGCACTCTTAGTAGGACATCCTGTATATACTGAAAATATTTTTAAATTGTGCACCAAAAGCACATCCGAAAATCGATATATTGAATAGTACACAAGCTATGGAGTGATTACAATAGACTGGGTCACCTTGTGTATATATATATATATATATATACATATATATATATATATATATATATATATATATATATATATATATATATATATATATATATATATATATCCGTATCACGACTTATTAACATACGCATAAGAAAGTTGTGTGGTGGCAACATCAGATTTTCTATAATGTCATATGGTAATTATCTGACTATTATGTAAAAGTACATCCACTAACTAAACAGTATTTTTTTGTTTTACACCAGTGGCAAACGTATCTCTCAGAGGGTGGCAATTGATACGATTTCTTCAATTCCCAAACGTCTTGCAACATACTTGGGGCTTTGGAAAGTTGAACTTTACACATGCCACCCTCTCAAGCATAGTTCAGCACTATTCTAGCAAACAATGGGGGAAAGGTTACTGATTTGAAAAGATTAGGCGGTTGGAAAAGATCTACTGTTGCGTAACCTTATATGGAGGAATCCATTTAGCATTGAATTGAAGTTGGAGTGAAAATTGTTGGATGTAAATCGCTTGACGCGCCACTGAAATTTTTGTCATAAAGGAATTAATTATGAATCCATTGTTTCGGCAGAAACTTGTGATAATTTATCAAGCGTAGAAAACGCCACACATTGCAGTGGAATTTTTGCAAGGAAAAGTAGTGTTTGTAAATGTTTTACGTCTGAGAAAATGGCACAACTTGCATCGAGGTTATAAAGGGGAATCGAACAGCAGAAATATCTATTCCGTTGATTTCAACAACTCTACCATTTATTAGGGATAAGACATACCTACTAATTATATTCAAATGACATTAAATCCTTTCTGTATTGATCACATTTACAATTTCAGTAAGACAAAGCATTTTCGCATAATTAAGGAATTACCCAATTGTTACAAAGAAAGAATCATTATTCTTTCCAAAATATAAGTGTACAATAAGAAACTAGTTTCGTAAGCACTATAATTTCTTCCTCTAGCGGTCCATGAAAATTTTATCTATGTACTCGTATATAATTATATGATTTGAAACAATACACGACTTTCCAACCTACAAAGTGGAAATTAAAGAAAAAATCAGTATAATAATAATTTTTTAATAAGTTCATAACGAAAATAGGCAACATTGTAGAACAATAACAATAATCTATCTCAGATGGACGTTTAAATTTTTATGTCAAATAGAGGCTCACTTGAAAAAATATTTCAGTCGTCCGCTTTTTTAAAATTTCGATAATAGAGCTAAACATTTTCAATCTTATGTAATTGATTTTTACTCAGAAACTTTATAAAGAAAACCTATGTAAAATTAAATTTTCGAATACACACGCACGCATCACGCATACACTTCCACACACAGAAGCACAGACGCTTAGACACGCAGACACATACTTTAATACTTTTATTGAACTAGTCTTTGAGAAGAAAGCGAAAGAGTGATGTTAAGTTTATTACACAATTTACAATATTAACATAATAACTGAACTAATCTAAAATAACTCTAACAAGTTTATTTTAAGTTAATATTAATCTGAACGCAACAAAAAAAGCAAACTACAATCAATGTTCAAATTGAGCACCGTTGTTAAATTCTACATAGAAATTCATCAATCGCATTTGAAAGCTTCAGGTGCGATGGCCCTCATCTCTGTATGAATGCGATTTTTTAGCTCTCAATATCTCCCGGCCTATTTACTTTTAAACTTAAATCTGGTGATCGAGCTGCACATCCTACAGGACCTCTTCTGCCTATCCAACGATTTGGAAAGGTATCATTAAGGTACTGGCAAGCATTAATCTCCAAATGTGGAAGGGCACGGTCTTGCTGAACCCATATTCCGTCGTGGGGTATATCTGTATCGTCTTAATTTGGATATAAAATAGCTAATGCAGGAACTACATCAAACGTACAAAATTTAGATAAACCCCAGGCGTTAAATTACCCTTAAAAAAATAAGGTCCGAAAATCTGGTTTCCCATCATTCCTGCCCGCACATTGACTTTCTGCTGGTACTGGGTTACCAGTTACCAGTTAGGATTTGTTGAATTTGTTGTATTGTGTGTTTTGCTTATTAACTGTGGGTTTTAATCAAAACGTTGCCTGGTCAGTAAACAAAATAATTTTGTGCTACACACGCCTTGTATGTGTACGACTTTTCTTTTCGTTTAACCGAAACATGTGGACGGCCAACATCACATTTTCACTTTCTTCATTATTTAAAGCTGTAGCTCTGACCGTTTTTGGCAAATCCTTAACATAACACGTATCTTGAAATTCGTGCCATATATTACTTACAGTTGATTGCGTAATGTGAAATTTGGGGTACAAATTGTTAAACAAATTGCAAACTTCTGTTTGCGTCCTCCTTATTTCTCCATATACCGGCATCATTAAAGCTTCAGTACGTTGCCTTTCGGGTAAATGAGCCATTTCTGTTTACTTCAAAAGCGTATCTCACTTACAAATGGATATTAACTAATGTAAATAAGTAACTTTTTACTTCAAGTGCATGTAAAAACTGCGGCAGAAAACAACGTTAACATTGAAAAACTGGCATAACTTTTAAACCAGTCCTTTTTATCAAAAAAATTTAATCCAGTAGGCTTTGCAATAGTTGTCAGATTATGTCACTCAATATTTGTTTTTGTACGGTCGAAATTGAGTTTACAATGGCAAAAACGTTGGAAGTGCGTAAATTGGTTCTCAAAAAATTTCATGAAAATCCTCTATGGTCAGTCCCTCGAATTGCAAAGAAGCTAAAGTTTGGAGACAAAAGGCAGTAAACGCTATCAAAACCTTTAAGGAAGAGCTCACATTCACTCGGAAACCTGGAAGTGGCAGACCAAAAGTATTTCATTCGACAAAGAGGTACAGAAAGCTGTGTCTGAGATGGAGAAGCATTCAAACATGTCAAATCGGAAATTGGCTCAAAAAGTGGGTTTGTCAGAAAAGTCAGTACGCAGAATTAAAGATTGGCTTCAAATCGTATACAATGCAAACAATTCCATGCAGAAATGCAGAGAAGAACACAGAGGCAAAAAAATGAGCTAAAAACTTGAAAGCTGATTTCTTTCAAAGCAAAGATTGTTGCATAATGGACGATGAGACATAAGTTCTCTGCAATTTTTCCCCAAACCAAGACTTTTATGTTTCTCGTGGACCAAGAAATGTACCCAAAGAATTCCGGAACAAAAAGTTTCTTGTTTGGTAGACGATTTGCAGCTGTGTAAAGAGAAGAAAATCTTTTGTGACATTTGGATCTGTAAATTCTTACATTTATATTAAGGAATGTTTCCAAAAGAGATTGTTGCCTTTTCTGACACAATAAAAGGTCTCTACTTTCTTTTGGACAGGTTTAGCCTCATGTCACTATTGTAAGGCGACCATGAAGTAGTATGAAGACAACATCGACTTGGTGCTTAGGGAGGCTAACCCACTAAATTGCCCAGAACTCCCACCTATGGAACGCTACTGGGATTTAGTCGAAAGGAACTTGAAGTTAACAAACAAGGAAGCAAAAACAATTGAAAATTTAAGCAAAAAGGTGAATGGCGACGACTAAAAAAATTTCGAATACCACCATAAAATCCATCATGTTGGGCATACCAGAAAAGCTAAAACAATTTTGTGTTAATAAGTCTGATTAAAATAATGTTAATCATTGAGTATTCGGTAATAAATATCGTATCCGAAAGTGTAACTTTTTTATAATTGACGCAGCGGTTCCAAAATTATGCCATTTTTTCAATGTTAAAATTTTTTCTGCATCAGTCCTTACTACCGTGATAGTTCCAAGGCGCAATCAATTGTTTCAACAATTAAAAGCGATCATGGGTGTCTAGATTAATGACTAATAAAATAAACTTAACATCACTATACCATCCCTGTTTTGGTTTTTCCTCAAAAACTAGTTCAGCAAAAGTATTAAAGTTTTATATCAATGAAAAGGAAAAAAAAAACATCTCTATCAAATGAGTACCTTGTCATTTAAAAAAATTGTAGTGATATTTGCTGCTCCTTTGTTTTTTAAGAAACCTCTAACTAAATATCTTCCTGTAATGAAGAACTAAATACTAAACAACTTATTTCAGACATTTTTTGATAAAATAAATATTTACCGAGACCTATAGAGTATTCCACACTTTCCGGACAACCTTTATACATTTAGAATTCTTTGGCTTAGTTCATCATGATTATTTGGTTCTGTTTTGTAAACTTTGTCTTTCAGACAAAAGAAGAAGTCTAATGGACTCAGGTCAGGTGATCGTAGGGGCCATTCGATTTGTCCTCTCCTGCCAATCCATCTTGCTGGAAAATATCATTTAACAATGCGCGAACTTAAATTGCAAAGTGGGCAGGAGCTCCATTTTGTTGAAACCAAGCATTGTTAAAATTGTGTCCAAAATAATTTTGGATAACTGGAACAATTTGGTTTCGGAGCATACCTTCATACATCTCGCCTGTTAAATTGCCTTCAATAGTAAACGGCCCAATTAATGTATCCGATAAAATTCCAGCCCAAACATTAATCTTTTGAGGATGTTGTGTATGTGCTTTTTAAAACCAACACGGAATCTCCTCACTCCAATATCGGCAATTATTTCTGTTGACATTTCCATTTAGCATAAAAGCAGCCTCGTCTGAAAAGACATTTCTTAAAAGGTTCGGCTGCGCGATAATTTTGTTCATCACAAGATCACTGAATTCTTCTATACGCTGATCAAAATCATCCTTCGGTAGTTCTTGGTGCAATTTAATTTTTTAAGGCTTCAATCTGTTCTCGATCATAACTTCATGAACGTTTATTTCAAGTTGTCTGCTTACCCCTCTAATTGAGGAATGGGTATTCTCTCTCTTACCTGCAACATGATATCTAGTTTCGCTTCTTCAGATAACACACCTTTCGGTCTGCCTGATTTCGAACGATTTCGGATATGTCCAGATTCTTAAAATCTTCGTACTGCTTTGAACATTGTTGATTTTACGATTGGAACATGATCAGGAAAATTGTCATTAAATAGATTTTTTACTTGTTCATACGATCTAACACGATCACCATACCCACGCATCATGAGAAGAGTAATCCGGTCATATTTAGTGAGTTCCATTTAGTTAAAAATATTAAAAGAAAACAATTTGAAGGAACAGAAAACTAAGAAAAAACAATTAAACTAATACTAATAAACCCAAAAACACAGACCTCCTAGAAAACACGTTTGCCTCTCACAAAATATACGCTAATCAAGCAACCAGCCGTTGTACGTCATAGCTTAAGGCTTACTAAATCCATGACGGGGTAATCAGCGTTGTCAAGTGTACGTGTTGTCAGACTGATTGCTTACACATATTTTTAGGTTAGGCAATTTAAAACAAATAGGTAGAGCGTACCGGTGAATTTAACAAAGTAAACAAAACTTGACGTGAGAACATCGAGATATTTTATGAGTTTATATTCGCTCTACGTTTTAAGTTGTAAATACGTACTGCAAAGTGTGCGACAAGGACAAAATATGGTTGCTAACCCTATACGATTAATGATTTTTAATACCAACTGTACTTACGATGACATTTTGGCTTTAATGCAAATTTTATTAAAGTTTTATAGTAAATTATAAGTATAGTACTGGTATACGATTAATGACGTGCAACGGCTAGTGACTTGAATAAGGTATAATAGAAATTTCATATGAGATTTCACTAACTAACACACCAATGAAGCTGTTGCCAACCTTGTAAAGTAACATTTTTGTGTTTAGTTTGGTAAAAATTGTCTACCGTATTTAATAAAAACATTAAAAACCTTTATGCTGTTATTATGAAAATTATTATTAATTAATATTATTATTTACTATTAATTTAATATTCTAATTTCATTCCTTAAATTAGCTGCGAATGTACGAAAGACACCTTGATATTCTGTGTGTATCGGAGACAAAGCGCAAAGGAAAGGATGCTGTGGAGATGGAGGATGGCAGCCTAGCACTATGGTCAGGAGTTGAGACTGAAGTTTATGGCGCAGATGGAGTTGGGGTGATCGTATGTGAAAGAGCGAAAAGATGTGTTAAACAGTACGAATTGGTATCTCCCTGGGCAATATGGGTTAGAATGAAAGTGGAGTTTCGAAGAATTTTTCTTATTGCATACTATGCACCGGTGAATAGAGAAAGAGACCAGGAGCGTGAGAACTTCTGGAATGAAGTAGAGAACGTGTTGAACATATGTAAGCCAAATGGAAGGGGGATGATAGTGGGGGATATGAACGGATTGGTGGGTGTACAGAGAGAACATACCGAACGCGTTCTAGGAAAGTTCGGAGACCAAAGAGTCAATGAAATGGTGAACGCCTGGTGAACATCTGTGTGGAGAGAAGCCTGTTTGTATCCAATACGTGGTTTAAACATAAAAATGTGTATATGTATACATGGCAAAAAGGTGAATCTAAAAGTATGGTAGACTTGATAATGTATGATGAACGACTTAGAAACCTGAATGTGAATGAAACAGTGTGAAACGAACAAATAAAACACACCGACGTTGAAAGTGCATGGATAAGCTTGAAAAACTGTGTTGTCAATTGTGCGGATATGTGGAAGAGCGACTGTAGGTAGACAGAAAAAATGTGTTTGGTGGAATGAATCGGTAAAAAACGCAGTAAGTAAGAAAAAACATGCGTATATGCCAATGATTGTTGCAAAAAATGAGACAGAAAAAGCGATTGTATGAGGTGTACAGATTAAGAAACAAAGAAGCGAAGGAGGCAGTGAGAATCAGTAAAGAGGAAGTGATGGTTGTGGAAGGAGAGAAAATGCAAAATAATTTTGAGGGAAACAAAAAAACTCTTCTGGAAATAGGTCAAAGATACAAAACAGAACGCTGAGGGGGGATGAACATGAGCAACGAAATAGTATGGGACGATTGTGAAGTGAGGAAATACTGGAAAGCTGTACAAAAGTGAGGAAAGTAAGACTGAAGGGTTAAATAAGGAAAATGTAGAAGGAATGAAGCTGAGAATTATATTGGGATAAATGAGGTAGAGAAAACGGTAGGAAGGTTGAAAAACGGCAAGGGAGCAGGCGTAGAAGATGAAATCACTGGTGAAATGCTAAAGTATGAGGGTGCAAAGCTTATACAAAAATTGTGTGAATTATTCAATGTATGCCTTATGAGTGGAAAAGTTTACTGGGATTGGAAGTGCGCGATTATTGTACCACTGCATAAGGGTAAGGCGAACAAGAGTGATTGTAAGAACTACGGAGGAATAAGTTTGCTCAGCGTGCCTGGTAAAGTATTTGGATTTAGCATAGAAATGCAATGTTAAATGATATGTC
Organism: Vesta saturnalis; assembly: GCA_036346205.1. NCBI lineage: Eukaryota > Metazoa > Arthropoda > Insecta > Coleoptera > Lampyridae > Vesta > Vesta saturnalis. The sequence goes on from JARFJB010002243.1 coordinate 51,848, forward strand.
AGTTATAGTTTTGTTATTACAAATAATTAATGTAGACGAAGTTTAGTGATAACCGTTTTTCCTCGAACCAGACACTTCAACGGCCAGAATCCAAGGAACGGTTGAAGATGTCGTTATACGGATTTCACCACCGTTTTCTACGTTAAATTTTACATGACAATAATGTGCCACATGACTATATTACTATTTAAAAAAATAAAGTTGAATCCAATATGGCGACAAAAATTTCAGATACGTCGGAGAATAGTTTTTTTGGTACAGTAATCAACTACAGTTGATTTGGTAATCCTGTGAATCTTAGTTAGCTATAATTAAGCCGTTTGCAGACTTTATGGACACCCGGTATACATACATACACACGCAGTAAGTAGCTAATGGATTGTTAATTCTAATTATTATGTACTGATATCTTCAAATTCTTTAGTACAGACAGGCATTCCCACCTTTCCTGATATTTACAAATCAAATATGTAAAACATATTTTATTATATATTTGTTGCATTATTAAGTAAACACCAAAGCTGATGTAAATATGATATGCGTAATAATTTTATGCAGGCCGACGTTATTCGCTCAACCAAAAGCATTTGGTATACCACATTGCAACCAAAAATGATTAAAAGGTTATTTTTTTGCTTAACTATATGCAAAAAAAAGATTACTTTCTGATACAATCAATAATAAATAATTAAAGAGTATTACATGTTACAAAATATGAGTCATCAGATAACGCTTGAAAGATTTTAGTGTTTTGTAAACATTTGTGCAACAATAAAAATAAGGTTTCTATGACAAAATAAATGTCCTCGATTTTAAGATATCCGTGAAATTCAACGGAAGTACAGTTAATAAATAAAAATTTCATAAAAGTTATAACATCACGATTTGTTGCTATAAAAAAATATGCCTCTAGGTTACAGAAACTGTTTTCGTGTATTCACACCCACATTTGGTACAAGTTTATTTTTAATTTTTTTTTATAATAATGAGAGATTTTCTTTATGAAAATACCTACATAATCTGCGTTAATTTTTATATCGAACGTCGAAAGGTGTGTAAATTTAGCGCATGCAATAAATTAGGGCTTATTAGTGCAACACCGTTCGTGAAGTCAACAGATACCAAGGTGACCATTTATGTAAAAAGGAGACATGGACGCATTACCCGAAAAATCTGGGGGTATCAAATACTTTTCAGCAAGGGGAAGGGAGAGAGAAATTTCTTTTAAATTAACCCATTAATGCCCACCGTATGATTATATCATACGGGTGATAAATGTACAAGTGTCGCCCTCTAATACTAAAATTTATTACTAAATTGCAGGAGTCAAGTTGATAATGTATTAAATATATGTCACCAATGGCACTGATGCCACAGCCAAATGTAAATGCCAATTGTCAGTCGTTAGATAACTTTGCTCGTACTGGACGTGTGCTCATTATAAAACAGTGAATTTTATTGTAATTTTCAAACTTACCAGCAATAGATTTTTATTTGTGTTATAGGAATTAGTAGCTTATAAGACTATTTTCAATCAGATTATTACAGGATTCGCCTATTTTGAAAGGTAAATATGTAATGTTCCTGCCAGAATCCTTACAAATTTTCCATTCCTAGAAATAATTCCTACCAAACATTATTTCCTACTTACTTCCACAACTGCTCTATCACATTATTTAAAAATGTTATCAATTATTATCCTGTTTTCCACTCACCAATTGCTCCTATATATACCAGATCCCCAGCCACACGATTATTATTATATTACTTACTTTCGAACTATCCTGACTTATTTTGCACTTATTTAACAGACCAGATACCAACTTACTCCTTGACTATATAACTATACCTTACCTTTACTTATTTGTACAATTCTTCCTAACTGGACGTTTACACACTTATTTCTATTCATTAGAAATATTCACTTCATACGATACATCCACCTGACCAGCTACCAACATTCACATTAACATCTATTCGTTCCACCAAATCCACCACATGTACTACCACAAAATCATTCCTAATTATCTACTCTATATATGCAACCCCAATTTTACAAACCACAACGTTTCACACCTCCTGGTCCATGTGACAAACACATTCTATCTGAAATTATACAAAATTATACTCATCTGATTTCCACACATCATTAATCCTACTGCCCATAACCCATAGTCATTAACTACCGAAATAATTAACATTTCTGATTTCAATTATATTTAAAACCACCTATTAACCCGTATAATTTCACCTACAAACAGAGGGCGTATCCAGCGGCGTTTAAACTGGACAGTGCCGTCCCGATCCGGAAGGGTTACCAGAATTATATTTTATTTTTTTTTATTATTTACCGGAAGTCTTGTTTTTAGTTTATTTGTTATTAATATTTAGTATTCTTTTTATTTTACATCATTATTTTAAATAAAAACTGTTTAATTTGAATATATCCTAAGAATCATTTATGCACAAAATAGTGAAGCAATTTGAACCACGATCCTGGAGGTCTCAACGCTCAAAAGGGCTACCAGAAATTTGTTTTGTAGACGAACGTCACAAATACATTTGTAGCTCTTAGAATGATATGATTTGTAATGCGCTGGGCAGTTATGTTTACATGGCGTTATAATCTAAAGAAGGTAGATTTCTGTGCATGTTACTCGATTCTTATTGCAATCATAGTTATGATTGTACACTTATTATCAATATATAACAATGTGTAGCAAAATATAAATGTAATGATTTGTTTACAGTTTTAACGGTTTTAGAGTATGTAATATTTTAAAATTTTTAACCAGTATGGGTTCAAAGAGAAAATATAAACATGAGTAAAAATATGATCGTTGCAACCCCAAAGATGCTGAAGAACGACTTCAACTACTTACAAAAGAAAACACTATAGCTCAACAAAGAGAGTTGAGCACGCTCCACTAAAAGATCTAAAAAACCAACCCAGAGGGTCTTCTCGTGCATTACAAGATGAGTAAAATCAGCTGACACTTATTCATTGGTATAATAACAATGAAGTTACTATGGCAACAAATATATTCACGCCAGAGATGCTAACTCAAGGTAGCTGCAACAAGTGGTCAAGAAAAGATAGCAAAGAGATATTTCTACTTCAGCCCACTGCTGTCCAACTCTATAATAAAGGCTTGAGGAGTGGTGATTTTTTTGATAACCTTAGAGGGCTATACGAATCTGTACTCGATCAAAGAAAAGGCATTGGCCTATATTTAGATTTTTTCTGAATTGTGTCCTTACAAATATGTGGTTGCCCTACCGCAACGTAGAAGCCGTTACCCTACTAGAATTTCATAGAAGAATTGTCGAAGCACTCCTTTCAGCACCTGATATTCCAACTCCACGAGGAGTACGTCCAAAAACATCAAAGCGTGTAGCAAATGAAATACGACTCGATAACGTTGGCCACTTGATAAAACAGAAACATAGTGGGGATGTAGTAAATGCAGAAAGTGTACTAAATTTCGATGCATAAAGTGCAACGTGGGTTTAACATCTTGATACTTGTTTTGTGAAATACCTCACTACATGACGTTTTGTTTGATAATAATATGTTGTCCAGTATCTGTTTGATTGATTTTTGTTTCAATAAACTATTTTTTAAATTAATACGATTTAGAATTTTTATCCCTGATTGCCCAGCTTACGATATATTATACGCCAAAATAAAGTAACTTAGACCAAAAAAATATTACTTTTCTAAGTATCATACTTATTACAAACATATTCTGACACTAGATTTTAATATTTGTGAAAATATAACTAAAATTTCGCAAAATATCTGGGCGATCTTGGCGATACTTAAAAAGCTCGAGGAAAAATTCCTTTTAAAGTTCTTACAGTAAGGCAGAAAAATCTTTTTCGTGCGGCGTCGAATCCTGATAAGCACGTGCACAATTCAACAATTTTTAATACGTTGTTGTGTGATGTATCTTCACTCTTGAAGTGGTTTAAAAACTCGACCCATTGTTTGTCAATAGAAACAGAAACTTATTTACACTCTTTTATTTTTTGACTGGTTGTATATTTTTTAATATACACAATTTCATCAAAAAGTTCCGAATCATCTATATGTATATCAGGGTGTTGTTTTTGAAAAACAGTTAATGAGTTTCCAAAATCTGACCACAGAAGCTCTTTTTTAGCAATACTCAACGAAACGCATTTATCCAAATAGACTATATAAGTAGTACAAAACATAGTCAACGACGTTTTAATTTGAGTTACGGCTAGACCTTATCCTAAGCCACTAGCATAGGGTTAACTTGATTTGGCAAAAAGAGTTCATTTCCTATTCTATTAATTGTTGCTTTAAATTTGATAGAACCATGTATACTTCTACTAATGAATATTTTTCAGATTCCGCCTCCAGCACACATTTATGAAATGTAGAAACGTGAGACAAAGTAACTTTATAATGGTTTTTATCAAAGGTAACAATGTTATCTATCCTCCAATCACGGCATTAGAAGCCCAACCACAAGCCGTCTCCGGCCTCCACGGATTCTAAATAAAACCGTGAGACTCGCTGCAGACGCTCTCATTACGTTGGGTCATCTCGACTCACTCCCCTGGGCCCCTTTGGAGACTTAGGCCTGTTTCTGTTCACTCTTTTTCCGCTCGGTCTGTTTCGAGAGCCTAGACCGGCCTGCTCTTATCTTATACACCAGGGTTTACTACCGCCTCAAGTTGCTGTCACTTGCATGTAAGTTAAACATACAACACCACACTTACACCAGTGAACGACTTCGCGTCGGGCAAAACACCCGACGTAGTCTTTTAGTTACTCCATTGGATAGCAATGTTCTCGCCTAAATTCTGACAATCTCCAGGGTATCAATTAAACAACGTAAGGGGCACACTGACTCACACAAACACGCCTATACTAGGCAAAATAATTAACCGAAGTGCAGGTAGCCGACAGGTTGAAAACAGCAAGACGCCCGCAATTAGACGATATTTTGGTCCACCCAGTTTCGTAAATTACGAACCCAGTACGTAACAGTGAGTATTACATTTCAATCTCGCTAAACGTAATAAACCGCTTTTCTACCCGCTCATTTGTCGTGAGATATCCAGAGGATAGCAAGATCCTGATTTAACATCTTTGTTAAATGCCGTCAGCCTGTTTATTTAACAGCGCTGAATACCGAATGGTCCCAAAGATTTAAAGGTCTTACGCTGTCCCCAGGCCAAGAGAAAACTTTACTTCTTAACGATCCTGAACCTGTATCTGATCCTGATCGCTTATCGCGATAACCCAGACTTGAAGGAGAGACCCTTCTGTAAGTCTACCGTACCTCTATAACGTTTAGTTCATTCTGTACCCGAAAATATTTGAACTAAATCGTTCAGGAAGGTTTAAATACCTTATCATTGTTATTAAAAAAACCGGCCCCGAGTTACGCCACCCCAGGTAGTTACTATTGACGCTGTCGAACCCAGAAGTGCTAGGAGCTACTAATCAGCCGCCGCTTAAGCGCCCTCGCCCCCAGAATACAATACGAAAGTATTCATTTTCCATTCCCAAGAGTTTACTAACTCGTAAACACCACCAATTCTGTTTTACGAAATTTTCCGCTAATTATTGAGAGTAATTAAAAATGTATTATTCCACCGTGTTAATAACCTAATGTAAATAGATAGTTACTTAATAAAAACCCTGTAGATATTATTTAGTTTCTTTCATATTAAATTTCATAAAAGTTGGAGGTATAAAAGTTGTATTTTATAAAGGCAATATAAAAGCGAATCATGTATAAAAGAATCCCTTTAAAAGTATTGATTTTTCTAGAGCATTACTCTTGTTATCATATCCATAAACACATGCCATCACAGTTATAATAACTGTAAATAATTTTGCCACCGATAGCTACCCGACAGGTCGGACTTTTAAAAACATTTATTTTATTTTAAATAAATTAATTTAACTAAAGTGCAACAATATAATTAAAGATAAGTTCTTTTGAATCCATAAACACCTCGCTAACCGTGCTTCTACACAAAACCTAAAGAGCAGAGCGGCCTCAAGACCACCACAAACCTCCGCTCCACTCTCTGTACAAAAGGGACCCATCAGAGCCGAGTCAACCAGGTCCCGATCCAGGAAAAGCTTTGTAGTAACGCCAATTAGGAACTGACATTTTATAAAACTAAAACTTTCCTCCCGGACAACATTTTCTGTCTTTAAATACCGGACATGTCCGGGAAATTCCGGACGAATGGTCACCCTAATTTAGCAACATATAATTGACTTTTTAATTGTACATTGTTAGTAAATTTACATAAATAAATTTCCTAAAGTTAATGAATTGTACACAAAATGTAGTGTGGACGATATGCCACGTAGAACATTATCCCCTTATTTTGAAATAATAAAATGGAATAATTATCTATTCTGTTTTGGTTATGATTGTTTCGTATAATGGGGTTATTCTTCAGCATAAATTGAAAAATTCAGGTTTATCGCAAGACATTACTTTAATTTATGCAACATACTATGAATGTGAGAAATAATAAACACTTCGAGCAAGCTTATTTCTGTTATCCAAAGCTTATCTGAAACGTGTTTGAGGATCGTAATGTTCATATTATAAACATCAAGTTTCAAAAGATTATTTCAAAATTGTAACTTGAACTAAGCAACATTGTTAATTAAATCGGCTTATTTTTGTACAAGAACTACATGGTAGACATTTTAACGATACTTCCGATAAGGGTAACATATTCAACTTTAAAGACGATCATTTTGAAAACGATTGAAAATATCGAAATGCTCATATCTCAATCGCCTCCTACTAGAGTCTTTAAAATGAATGATTTTATATGTCTTTGTCGTTATAACACCCGGAATTTAAGCTAGAAAGTTGTATTTATCTAATTTTTGTCACCGCGAGCGGTGAATTGAGGAACGACACTCTTCGTTACGGGCATTGTAATTGAGCTATACCTGCAACAAAAAGAGATAGGACTAGGTACGTCATGTTGGAGCGCAATGTAAGTAACTCCACTTAAAATGATTAAGCAGTAACACTCAAACTACTACATTCATTTTTAAACCATACAAATACATTTATCAAATTATATTAAACGGTTTGTAATTCTATCATGTGCAATATTACTTACCAACTGCTTACCTTTACTTATATTAATCTCACTAACTTATCATTTTCATATACAGGGTCCTGTATCTTAGCACCCATCTTCTACTACACCTAAATGATTTATATTAGAAAAAATATTAAAATGGAGCAATTGCTAGACAGCACATTTTAAAAATATTTTTACAAGTACAGGGTGTCCCAACGATAGAGTAAAGTAAGTTTATGCTTAACTAGAATTATTTGTGTAAATATTGTATGGACCATGGGGTAGAGGTAAGAAGTGTGCATTTTTTTAAAATATTGGAAGTTATACAGGGTGCGCCAGAAAAGCAGGACGTGAAAAAGTATGATTTTTAAATAGAACACCCGTATTTGATTTTAGTTTTAATTCTACGTGTCCATACAAACATATTTTGTCATACAAAAGATTGGCTGAAAGTTTTAGTTCTTGAGATATTCGCGTTTAAAGATTATTATGGTCATTTTCGTGGGGTTGATGAATGGGCAATTGTTCCGTTATTTCACAATAAAAAAAATTGATATTTCGTGTGAAAAATGAGTGATATTATACTAACGTTTAGACCGAGTAGTATTTCTAATTTTCTCAACAGGGTGTTTGTTATAACCATTCAAATTTGAAAATTCTCAAATTAAAAAAAATCAGTTTTTTTTAATTGCACACCCTATATATTTTTATTTCATTTTATTCGGGATTAAAAAATCTATCATTTTTGTCAAACATATTCTATATCTATCTTTGATAGTTTTCGAGGAATTTCGATTTTTCTCACTAGCTACGTTACATACGATACTATAACATTATTGTGGATCGTGGTAGCCATGGAAAACCATTGCGACGAAATAAAACAAACCACCTAAGCGAGAATATTAACAGTTTTTATTAATGAGAAACAGTAATTCAATAATTATTCAACATTGCGTCTTAGTAAATGCTCAAATAGGCGGCCTTCTTGCTGAATACACATATTGAGCCTTTTTCTCATGTTCTGTCTCACTTCGGATAACATAAGAGGGGTCACTGTGCGACAAGCTTCGCGAATTCTATTTTTCATGTCCTCCCTTGTTGTAGGTTTAATAATATACACCCGATCTTTTATGTATCCCCGTAGGAAAAAATCCAGTGGAGATAAATCACATGACCTGGGTGGCCATAATATAAAGCCATTACGTCCTATCCATTTCTCCGGGTATTGCTGGTTCAAGAATTCCCTTACGTCCCGATAAAAATGTGGAGGTGCACCATCCTGTTGCAACCACATATTTAGTCGTCCTTCTAAATTGATATCCTCAAGTAACACAGGCAATTCTTCACGTAAGAAATGCAAATAGCTGCGGCCCGTTAATGGATCATCAAAAAAATAGGGACCGATAATTTGGTCATTAAGTATACCACACCACACATTTAGTGACCAAAGATTTTGGTTTTGAACTTCTCGTAGCCAAAATCGATTATCAATGGCGTAATAGTGCATATTATGCCGATTTACAGCCCCATTACTTTTAAACGTCGCCTCATCGGAAAACATTATGGAGCACAAAAAGTTGTTATTTAATTGCAGCCGTTGATTAATGATATTGCAGAATTCAATTCGTCTTGCAAAATCCTCTTCTCGCAATTCTTGATGAAGCTCAATGTGATAGGGATGGTACTTATACTTCAGCGTTGTTCGATTCACGTTTGATTTGGAGGTATCACATATCGTCGCTAATGTTCTAGAACTCACTTGGGGATTTTCTTGAATATTTAATAATATTGCAAGTTCTTTTTCTTCATTAGCTGCCCTTTTATTAACAACTTTACGTTTGAAGTATTTAACACTACCGCTAGAATCAAATCTATCCATCAAATTTTCCAAGCCAACAGTAGTAGGTATTCGACGTTCAGGATATTTCATTTTGTAGATTCGTTGTGCCAATAAAGGGTTTTTTTCAGCCTCGCCCAACACGTATATCATATCAATTAATTAATTTGTCGAATAATCCATAATTGATAACAAGTTAAATGCGAAAACGACAAATTTAATATGTGTTTATTTTGACAAGTAGGAAACCTTTGTATCTTAGTAACGCAATTATTATTTTCCATGGCTACCAAGATCCATGCAATGCAATGTTATCGAAAATAAAGTAGCTAGTGTGAAAAAATCGAAATTCCTCGAAAACTATCAAAAATAGATATAGGATATATTTAACAAAAATGATAGATTTTTTAATCCCGAATAAAATGAAATAAAAATATATAGGGTGTGCAATTAAAAAAAACTGATTTTTTTTAATTTGAGAATTTTCAAATTTGAATGGTTATAACAAACACCCTGTTGAGAAAATTAGAAATACTACTCGGTCTAAACGTTAGTATAATATCACTCATTTTTCACACGAAATATCAATTTTTTTTATTGTGAACAATTGCCCATTCATCAGCCCCACGAAAATGACCATAATAATCTTTAAACGCGAATATCTCAAGAACTAAAAACTTTCAGCCAATCTTTTGTATGACAAAATATGTTTGTATGGACACGTAGAATTAAAAACTAAAATCAAATACGGGGTGTTCTATTTAAAAAAATCATACTTTTTCACGTCCTGCTTTTCTGGCGCACCCTGTATAACTTCCAATATTTTAAAAAATGCACACTTCTTACCTCTACCCCATGGTCCATACAATATTTACACAAATAATTCTAGTTAAGCATAAACTTACTTTACTCTATCGTTGGGACACCCTGTACAGGGCCATAAGTACAGGACAAGACGAACATATGTATTTTTAATGGAACACCCTATCCATTAGATTTGAAGTCTCTTCCCTTCGTACTTTAACACAATTTCAGCATCCTATTCCGAGTGCTTTCAAAGATATGACAATTTCTTTGTCTGAATGGACTTGCGTTGATCACTCTGTATCTTTCAAGAACAAACGAAATTGATTATTATTTGTAGTGGGATATTTTATGTATACGGTCTATTTTATTTTTAAACAGATGGCTACACGAAATATCGGAGATTGTATACAGTATGGTCCAAAATGAGAATCGTAGATTTTCTAGGAATTTTCTAATGGAACGCTCTATATTCTTCATCGGCATGAGATAGCTTATATATTATATTAATAATACCATTTACAACAAATCTTAATATTTAAATTATATTTTTTATAAGCGGACTAGTATCTTTTTTTCATACACTCTTCTACTGCGTTTTAAAATATGATAGACGTGAAGCATAAACTAAGGTGAGTAAAAAAAAACTACCGTTATCATACTTTCTTGGGAAAAATAAGATAAGATGTCTAATAGCTGCCCATGGAAAAAAAAATGCGTGGTAACTGTCAAATAAATGAACTGTAACGTTTCAATTCACGTATCAACTGTAAGTTTTGTACATTGTTAGTTACGTGTTGCTAAATATTATTATTTATTTGCGTTACAACTATTATTTAATTGACAATTATTTGTTTAAGTAGTTATTGCTGATAATAGTGGTTCTTGTGATGGAGCACCAGAAAGATGAACTCATAGATATGATTTTATATGCTAAGGGAATGCCACAGAAACTCTTTTCTGGCAAGTCGAGTTTATGCAGACCGTTATCCCAAACGAATACATCCAGACAATCGAAGCCTGGAAAATTTATTTCAAAGATTTATACAAACGGGACATGTAGACTATAAAAAAGCAGTTAAAAGTAGACCGTTCGAAATGAAGAAAATGAATTGTTTGTTATCTTATCTGTTACCGAAAATCAAAAAGCAATTAGTTCTGCTGTAGGTGTTAGTGAACGAAGTGTTCAAACGATTTTGAAGGATAACCGTTTTCATGCGTATCATATCTACTTGCACCAACAACTATTTGCCATGGATTTGGAGCGAGACATCATATTTTGCAACTGGGCTCAACATATGATTGATATAACTTACAACTTTTTTGATTAGGTTTTGTTCTCGGATGAATCCACCTTCCATAAAAATGGTCTTGTGAATCGCCATAACTTCCACTTCCATTCAGATCAGAATCCGATGATTTTCAGGCAAATTGACTATCAATACAAATGGTCAATAAATATTTCGGGCAGAATTATTGATGAACATGTTATTGGACCTTATTTTTTTAACGGGTATTTAATTTTTTGCAGAATTATTTCCAAATCTATGTGCAAATTTGCGTATAACTCTTAGCAATGAAATGTGACTGCAACACGATGGATCCCCGCCTATTATTTCGTTTACGCCACTGACCATCTTAATGCGTTCTTTCGAAACGGTTGGATTGGCACAGGAAAGCCGTGTAACTCGTCGCCCCGATCCCTCGATTTAGCTAAACTGGATTTCTTCTTGTGGGGATATGTTAAGCAAATCGTTTACCAAGAGCCGCCAACTACACAAGAAAATATGCAACAAAGAATAAGGAACGCGTTTAATAGTATTACGTCCGTCATGTTAAGAAGAGTAGCAAGATCTTTTCAAAACCGCCTTCAGTTATGCCTCCAACAAAACGGAAGACACATGAACCATAGCTTTTAATTAAACAATGTTGAAATGCTAAAATATTATCAAAAACTGTATTTATACATACGTTAACGATGTCACAATAATTTTAAAATAAAACTATTCATACGTTTGCTATGTCTAATAACAGCTTTTGATTAATACCTCTGAAACTTTGAAACATATCAGTATAACTACAAACCTAAAAGTAGTAGTAGTAGTTTTGGATAAAGACGAATTTAACTAAAAACGAGTGGGTTTGGGTGTAGGGCTATGTTTGATAACACTGGTAAAGGAGCAAATAAATCGCATGCCGATTAAAAATATAGTGTTCCATTTGAAATTTCCGAGAAAATCTACGATTCTTGTTTTGGACCGTACTATATACGGCTTCCGATATTTCATGTAGCCATCTGTATAGAAATAAAATAGAATAAAATAGTATAAATACATAAAATATCCTACTACAAATAATAATTAATTTCGTTTGTTCTTGAAAGATACAGAGTGATCAACAGATGTCCATTCAAACAAAGAAATTGTCATATCTTGGAAAGCACTCGGTATAAGATGCTGAAATTTTGTTGAGGTAATGTACGAAGGGAAGTGAATTCAAATCAGGAATAAGAGATAGGGTGTTCCATTACAAAATACATAAGTTTGTGTTGTCATGGACTTATGGGGCACCCTGTACTTGTAAAAATATTATTAAAATGTGCTGTCTAGCAAGCATTCGATTGCTTTATTTCAAGATTGTTTCTACACAGTGATCAATCTCAAGTGTATACCACGTGATCAAAATATTTAAGTTGGTACCACTGATAGGTTGGTAAGAAGCTGTATTGCTCTAGCTACTCTAGAGCTTGGTTCGAGTAAAAACTACGATCAGTTTCAATTCTGTATGAAGGTCATTAACTTATACATATTATAAAATATTATCTTAATTAAAATAATGACTATTTTGTATTTGATTAGACTGCATCCCTATAAAATACAACAAAATAAATAAACTATTATTTAATGATTGGATTACATCATTACAAAATAATGAATCTTAAGTATTTAAATGTTATAATTTCATTATAATTAAATAAAATTTACAGTACATGTTTATGGAATGACAATGTCTTAGTTATCACACTTTGCTTTACAGCATATGTTCAAAATGACCGCCATTGCTCGAACCAAGCTCTAGAGTAGCTAGAGCAATACAGCTTCTTACCAACCTATCAGTGGTACCAACTTAAATAAAGCAATCGAATGCTTGCTAGACAGCACATTTTAATAATAAGTTCACCCCACGTTGCATATTCGCAAATACATTTTGTAACATTTCGGCACCAAGAAAATACAAAAGTGAAAAACGAAGGTATAATATGACATAAACTGACATAAACTAAAACGACTAAAACCACACTAAAAATCCAAAGCAGCCAACTGCAAAACAACCATATTAACAACTAGGGATTTTTGTCATACCACTACAGTACACTTGAGATTGATCACGTTGTAATATAAACCATTTAGATGTACAGAGAGAAGGAGCTAAGATGCAGGACCCTGTATATAATACCATACGTGCAAGAAAATTATTGCATAATTGAATGTCTAATCACGAGTGCTTGATAATATCGATTCGCGCACGAATACTTTCTGTGTGGTTTATCAATCACAAGTGTTAGACATTTTTGAGAAATTATACAATAATATCCATCGCACCACTGGTATTCCATTAGAATTGCATTTCGAAAAACTACAAATTGTATATTCATAATTTGGAATTTAACTGACCAAACATTATGATTATCAATAAAAAGTAATTAAATACTAAAATCACATTTGTACTCGTAAATTTTTTTCAACGACTCCTCCCCCACATTTGAATTACAGCGTCGTCGGAGTAACCATTTCTACCTATGCATAGTATGACTTATAAATTCCCCTAATATATTTTCAATCGAATTAAACTATCAGTGATATGGCGGGAATCTGAGTATGAAATGCCCCTGTTCGGAAATGACGTTGTTCACGACGTATTGCTTTTCATACTTATGTTGTTTAGCAAGATTGAAAAGATCTGTTTTAAAATATGTGTCCGCAAAAGTAATGTTTTACATGTTTAACCACTTATAATCTGTATTATACGTTATGTACTACCAAAAAGGAAAAAAAAAAGGAAAGGTCACGTATTTCATTTCATCCCCAAAGGGGAGGGCGGACTGTTTGAGCTTTGCAAGCTCCTTCAGCCACAATCATGGATTCCCAGCATACATACATATATTACGTATATATGCATGGTAGGTTTAAGGGTGGGTGTCGTCAGGATAGGATCGGAAGGAACGGAGTTAGGGTTCTGATGGGGAAAATACTACCCCAGCATTCGCCTAAGTAGCCACATATGGTGTGCCTATATGCTGTGACCATGCCGCTACATGTGTATGAGAAAAACCCCTTGAAAAAACCTCATACAAGGTAGACGGTAACGGGAATCGAATCCATTACCTCCCGAATGCTAAGTAGGTCGTGTCACCACTACGCTACTAGCTCGTTGTACTACGTAAAAGCAAGTAGCATAGTGTTAAAAATAATGTATTCACAAAGTAGTGTATTTATCATGCCGATTTTTTTTAACTAAATAATGTTCTGTTGTGCTTGACGTGTGAAATGATTAACATTTATTAAAATTAAACGTTTAAAAACTAATATCTGCCGGTCTAGGCCGGAAACAATGAGTTTTTGGATTGTAAAAGTAGGCGTTGCCGGATGGAACCCCAAAACAGATATTTGTATCACTAGACCAAAATTGCAACCAGAAACGTCAGCCGAAGCGTGCAATTGGAAGTGTGGTGTATAAATTATTGTACTGACTATCAATTCATTATAAATATTACAAAAAATTGTTGGGTGAAGCCATCCTATTTTAAGTTATGTTGATTGAAGATCAACGTGCGAAACGGCTCAAATATGTACGATAGCAAGAGATGAAAAATCAGTGATGTTAATTTAAAAATTTTAACGTTTTGTCAGCTTAGGCAGAAACCATGAGTTTATCGGCAATTTAGAGAATTGGAAAGCCAATGTTGCCGGATGCAGGCACAAAAAGCTAATTGTGTTTATTGTCATTACTGAATTACTATAAGTATTTTAATTATTATCCCAATCCACTGTTCCTGCACCTGTACTTGCGAATTTTGGCCATTTATGTAAACATGTACGGTCGTCCAACGTGGACTCGTATTATTTCAATTAAAACTTACTAAATAATGCAGTAACTTTATTAGTTTTAGTGAGATATTCAACAGTTACAATAAATTTATTACGTAATTTAAAAATCAATGGTACACAGTGACCGGCATAAAGTTGGATACAAATGGAAAAAAATTTTATTGTTCAGTTTTCAGAAAATTTTATTCTTGATAAAAGTGCCTGCTTGATTGCAAACTTAAAATGAACTTGCAAAAAATTGAATATCTCGTTTCTTATACGAGGGAGATTCGAAAATGTAAATGCTGCTTAAGAGTAAAATACCCTTATTTTCCAAAATACACAAAAATGTCATTTGAAGAAGTTGCTTAGAATTGAAAAGATATGTCAAATACGCCAGCTTCTCTGAAAAAAAAATTACGTTTTTCCTTTTTTTTTCTACCAACCCTGTATTTTACGGGAAACAAAACATTTCGGAGGTAAGTTATTATCTGATGGAACAACAATACGCTAAAAAGCGTAAGTTTTATTTGCCCCGTAAGTAACGAATTAGGTTATTCACAATTACCCCTAAAAATTACCTCAATTTTTGTATCCAGTGGTGTAAACTACATATACCTTCAAGATTATACCTAATAAATGTGAGGGGGTTATAGAGACCATCAATAAATCCTTGTTCGCAAATGAATATAAATAGGCTTTGGAAAAAATTGATAATAGTCAACAATATAATTTCCGACATAGCTGTTAGTCTAATCTTCACTGGTGTGTGAAAACTGCTGTAATGGCTGCACGTCTAAGTGTCCAAGAAAAAGTTGAGATTGTTTTAGTGTATGGTGATAATTACTTCTCCCGAGACTGCAGATATTTTTAATGCAAAACACACAGATACAAATATTAGTCATGCAACAGTTGCAAGAATAATAAAAAAATTTAAAGAAAATGGATCTGTTTAAAATAAATATAAAACAGAAGAAATGTAACTGGTAATGATGACAATGTTATGAATGTTGTTCTATCTACTGTGGAGAATCCGAGGACATCGTTGTCACAGCGGCAAGAAATTACCGATGTTTCTGAACGATCAATTAGAAGAATTATGCGATTAAATAAATTCCAGCCATACAAACCCAAATTTATTCATACCCTTCAGGAAATAAATCCATACGCAAGGTTAGAATTTTCTTTTTGGTTCCAAGGAAAAACAGAGAATGATGAGTATTTTTCGAGAAGAATTCTTTATTCTGACGAATCCAGTTTTACATCAAATGGTATCGTAAGTTCGTAAAACTGTAGATGGTGGGCAGATAAAAACCCTAACTTGAAGAACGAATGCCGGGATCAATATTCGTTTAAAACCAGCGTTTGGTGTGGAATTTTAAAAGATGAAATTGTGGGACCAGTATTTTTTAGAGAAAATTTAAATTCTGCGAGATATTTAAATATGCTTCAGACACATTTATCAAATTATTAGGATAATCTTCCTCTGAGAACCAGAATCAACATGTCTTTCTATTCGTTCAACGGTGGCGGTAAAGTTATGGCTGGACCTAAAATTTCCTAAACGCTGGATAGGAAGGTATTCCAACAATCCATGGCCTGCAAGATCGCCCCATGTCACCCCAATGGACTTTTCTTATGGGGATATTTAAACGAGAAAGTTTATAAACAGCGACCATTCAGAGATATTCAACATTTGGAAAATACAATTAGAAATTGTATTCGAACGGTAACCCCGCAAATGTTGAGAAATGTATATCAAGAAATGCACAAACGTACAATACTTTGCATAGAGAACGGTGGGCACCACATTGAATGATAATGGTATAGGTAACTTTTTTTTACACTTTTGTTTCATGTTTGTGTTCCATTATCAATTAATGTAGGTTATTCCACTATTTTGAATAAAACATCTTTCTTAAAATTTGAAGATTCTTTTATTTATTATAACTCAACGATTCAGAAAGGTACATAAAGAGTTATTCCAAAATGGTAAAATTTAAATGTTTTGAAGGAATATGTAGTTTTCCTCATTGGATACAAAAATTGAGGTAATTTTAACGATAATTGTGAATAACCTAATTTGCCACTTATGGGGCAAATAAAACTTATGTGTTTTAGCGTATTGTTGTTCCATTAGAAAATAAGTTACCTTCGAAATATTCGAGTTCCCAAGAAATACAGGGATGGTAGAAAAAAACAAAAGGAAAAACCTAGTAGACATTTTTTCGAGAAGCTAGCTGAAATTACACATTTTACATATTTTTTGATTTCTAAACAACTTTTTAAAAAAGACATTTTTGTGTATTTTGAAAAATAAGGGTACTTTACTCTTGAGCCGCATTCACAATTTCGAATCTCCCTCGTATAAGAAACCAGATAATCAAATTTTTGTAAGTCCATTTGAGGTTTGCTATCGAGCAAGCACTTTTATCAAGAATAAAACTTTCTGAGAAATGAACAATAAATTTTTTTTCCATTTGTATTCAACTTTATGCCGGTCATTGTATATATATATATATATATATATATATATATATATATATATATATATATATATATATATATGGTTGTTGTTTAATTGTTAATAAATTAACAATTTTGTTCTCAAAATTTAGTAAATAGTATTAATAAACTTTTGAATGTTATATTTTTATATTTAATACCTTTCAATAACTCTAAAAAATTTCTCTAAAATTGAGATCTATAAGCTCGAATACATAGATAATATGAAAATAACGATCGAGCCTCCACACAAAAAGAATACCCCAATTCAGTGCCTTCGATGTCAACTCTACAGACATTCTAAATCCTATTGTACGAGACCATTTAAATGCGTAAAATGTGGCGCAAGCCATGAATCAACAAACTGTGCAAAATCAAATAATATACCAGCCACTTGTGCCCTTTGCGGAGGCGAACATAGAGCAAACTATAAAGGCTGCATTGTCTACAGAATAACATACACCTACCAACTCCACACAACGAACATACGCAAATACCTAGACTCAACGCACAGCAAGGCGCAATCAGCAATGCTACATATGCTAACATCACTGCCAACCCGCATACAACAAATCCTGCCACAGATCTTACCACCCAACTAACCTCTTTCCTAAACGAATTCAAAGCAATGTTTACGCAACTCATTAATCAAAACGGCATAATACTTAATATGCTGAATACTGTCTTAACCACCAAACCCAATAATGGACATTAAATTCATTCGTGTTGCAGAATGGAATGCAAACGGTCTTGCAAACCACAAGACTGAACTAATTAGCTTCCTAAATGATCACAAAATAGATATTATGCTGGTCTCAGAAACCCACTTTACTGAACGATCTTTTCTACGAATCCCACAATACTCCATTTACAAACCAACCACCCAGATGACACCGTCCATGGTGGGTCTGCGATTATCATTCGTAATTCCATACCACATCACGAGCAACCGCACTATCAAACAAATAAAATACAAGCTACAACAATTCAGCTTATTACGCAGCCTTAGACTCTAAATATATCTGCCATATACTGTCCGCCGAGATACAAAATCGCAGTAAATGAATACGAAGCGTTTTTCCATCAACTAGGTGCCAAATTCTTAATAGGCGGTGAATGGAACGCAAAACATAACAACTGGGGATCGCGACTAACTACTCCTAAAGGCAGAAACCTGCAGCAAGCTATCATAAATCACAATTGTATTCATTTATCTACCGGAAAACCAACTTATTGGCCTACAGATACAAATAAGATTCCAGACTTAATCGACCTCTTCATTCTAAAGAACATAGCGACTAATTATACTGCCATCGAAGCCAATTGGGATCTCTCATCCGACCACACGCCCATAATAGTAACCCTAAGTACACATATAACTAGCCTAAGCAAACCTCCCACTCTAACTTCGTCAAGAACCCACTGGAACCTGCTTTGTGAGTTCATAAATGACTACACGAGGCTGCGTGGAAATCCACACCAACCGAGCCCCCTGCAACTGCATTTCATAATAACACTCCGCTATTCATCAGACATCTAACTGCTGAAAAAGGGAGAGCCAGATGCAAATGGCTAAGAGGCCGAAACCACATAGATAAAATCGAGTATAACAGACTCACAAGACAACTAAAAGCAGCGTTGCAAAACATACGCAATACTGAATTTGAGACATATATCACCAGCTCGTCTAAGGAGGATCATTCCATTTGGAAAGCAACTAAGAAGTTTAAGCGACCCACTGCACATGTACCCCCAATACGGAAGGTAGATAATACATGAGCAAAAACCGATAATGAGAGAGCCAATACCTTCGCTACACACCTTGCCGAGGTTTTCCGCGTACCACCGCCGCAAGCTAACAATGTCCACGATGTCATGATAATGAGTTTCCTCGATAGTCCCTGTCCAATGACACTACCCATTCACTCCTTCTCCCCATCAGAAGTTAAGCAGGAGATAACAAGATGCAACAACTATAAGGCACCCGGTTTTGACTTAATTACTAGTAGAGCACTCAAAGAGCTGCCTAAGAAAGGTCTCGTTATGCTTACAACAATATATAATAGTATGCTACGATTGGCCTATTTTCCACTGACCTGGAAATTCGCCCAAATTATATTAATTCCCAAACCGGGCAAACTACCAAACAACGTAACGTCGTATCGACCTACAAGCCTTCTACCAATCATGTCCAAAATATTTGAGTGACTGTTACTGAAAAGGCTCACCAAAGATGTCAACTTAGATGAAATAATTCCTTCACACCAATTTGGCTATCGCGAGCACCATTCCACAATTCAACCGAGTAGTCGAATTGTAAATATCATTCATTCGAGTTTGGAAGAAAAGAAATTCTGTACAGCCGCCCTATTGGATATTCAACAGGCGTTCGATAGAGTCTGGCACGACAGCATCCTATACAAACTCAAACTTAATCTTCCTACCCCTTATTACATTTTACTTCAATCTTACCTGAGCGACCGAAACTTCCAAACGAAACATAACTCCGAAACATCTTCCTACCATCCTATTAATTCAGGCGTACCCCAAGGAAGCGTCCTAGGACCCCTTCTCTATCTTACTTTAACTGCCGATATCCCTCTCACAAATGACACAAACCTCGCTACATTTGCTGACGCCGCAGCAATCGTCGCGGTCGATAAAGATCTTGAACATGCCACTGAAAAACTACAAACCCACCTCAATCTACTTCAAGATTGGCTCCAGTCCTGGAGAGTGCAAGTCAATCAAGCCAAATCAGCTCAAATTACCTTTACAAATAGACACACCACAGCATGTCCACCTGTATCACTAAATGGGTATCAATTACCGATCTCCAACCAGGTAAAATACCTAGGGCTCACACTAGACAAAAAGCTAACGTGGAAACAGCATATAACAGCGAAGAAAACTCAGATCAACCTAAAACTGCAACAGATGCACTGGCTACTAGGCCGTAAATCGAAGCTTGGAACAGGAAACAAAATATTACATTATAAATCCATACTAAAACCGATCTGGACGTATGGTGTCCAGCTTTGGGGTTGCGCAAAGCTGTCAAATACGAAGATTCTACAAAGAGTCCAATCGAAAGTCCTAAGGATGATATTCGATGCCCCATGGTATGTCAACAAGAAAACCCTACTCGAAGACTCAGACATTCCGTTCGTAAAAGACGAAATTCGCAGACTAACCACCAACTATTTAGACCGGCTTGCAGGCCATCCTAACGATCTGGTCAATCAATTGAGAGATTCACCCGTGGTCAGAAGAAGACTGAAGCGACGATGGCCAACCGACAATAATTAAAATATAGTCAAATATTTACCATGCGTTGTATTATATTACTGGAGAGTTGTCATTGGACAACTTCTCCTCCCAAAATCTAACTTGTAGCCCATTTGCTTATAGCTCCTACGGAGCAGCTTGCAAATTTGCATTGTATACAATAAAAACAAAAAAAAATTATTACGGTTTTCGGAATGAAAAATCTTAATTTCATTAAAATTTGGATAACGTCAGTTAATAAGTGATCACTTAAAGCACAAGCATTTTTCTCTAACCTTAACCTAATATCACATTTTCTTTGCGTAATTCCAATTTTTAAAACTTAACAAGTTTGACCAATGTATTATTTATTGCAAATTGGTCAAGGAATATTGTATATAACTCCTTTTGTCGATATGATCTTTCTGATTTGTGAAGACTTTGTTATTTAATTTCTAAGTAGATTTTATTGTATTTTCTTTCCTAAGCTATTAATACGACGTACCTTTAAGATATGCATGCAGTTTTTAGACACTCTCGACGGTTCAAAATTTTGAAATAAAATTTTATTTGAGTTTTTTTTTATATAAAGATGAACGACATACGTTTAATATGAAAATGTAAACTTTCACCATTAACACTCATAACAAAATACTTATCTTTTTTGGGAATATTAAATATACGTTTAATATTGTTGTTTAAAACTAAAATTATATTAATTTTACAGCATAATATTTCATTGATAAAGGTCTTATTACTCAAATCATCATGATTTTTAATCTTAAATCTTTGATTGTGCATATTACATATCAAAACCAGTCGAACGTTTGGAGATAAATTACTGAACTTATAAGAATTTGTGTTTGATTGTATACAATATAATTAATATGGTAACCTTACAAATTATTAATAAAAACACCATATTCTTTACAAATTTAAATAAACCTGTTGTACCGTGTTTATATATTTATATGTCCAGCATTTTTCAAAAATATCCATACATTTTTGCATAATGCATAGACACCGTAAAACATCTACTTAATGTGCAGCCAAACAGCTTTTTAAGCAAGGTTTTTGATTAATTTGTTCAATAATAATTACAGCTTACATACTATGTATTAGCAGCTACATGGTAATGTTTGTTAAGAAGGTATTGTACGTTTATAACTGTTTCGCGTCTAATAAACTAACTGCTAATGAGTTAGAATAGGCTTTAAAGTACTATAGTTATTATTAAGCGTATTGATAATTGAAAAACTATGCATGGATTTTAAATTTTCTGCAAAGAATGTAAAGATTACCAAACTACTTTAGTAAAATAGATTTTTATACTTTTGAAAACTCATATATTTGATGCTTTTATTATAATTGAATTATAGAAAAAAAATATACAGAAAACGAAGGAATGGCTTCATGTCAAAGTAAATTGAATAATAAAACTTAATGTCATTCACTTTCTCATGTCGATGACACTAGTCGCCAATTAAGTTCTTTATATGAACTACACCTACGCATCACCTTTGTTTATAGACACATGATAGTTAAAAAATTAAAATGTTTTTTTTCGAGTTTCTTGGAGGTATATTCCATTAGGTGTTCGTCCTGTGTAAACATATACGAAAAAGTAAATATTGTGTTTCGTTAACGTTTAATTACCTTCTTTAGCTTTTCATTTTAACAGACCTTATTCGTATAATAAAAATGATTATTATATTTATAATATTATAATGATTATAAATTGGAAACGAACACTCAAATATAAAATTTTATCTATACGCCACTATTTAATGTAAACAGAAGCAAATTAAGTAATCATGACCATTCAGGTCCGAATATGGCATAGTATGCAAATTCTTCCCAATAACAATACGTTTCTACATTTTTTGGTTTTTAATGTCAAGTAGAAAATTCGTACAAATTTGTTTAAAAAAACCATTACCGTTTATTCAATATTTTTTTGTTAAACTGTCATATAATTCAAAACGTTACATAACATTCTCCTTTTCTCTTTTGATATGTGCCAGCACGAGATTAAGTTTTAACAATCAACAATTGATTAATAAAAATAATCGATTTTTTGATTAACCAATAATCAAGTCATCGATTAATTAAATAACCGATCGATTATTTTCAAAAATTTATAAAACTTGAATAATCGATTATAATCTATTAATCGATATTTTCGCCCTGCCCTACTTATGCATGTTGCGATTTAGTGAAGAACTGTATTAATATTTATTAATTTACTTAATTAAATATGCATTTATTTGGTACCATAATTCAAAAAATATCTTGTAGGTTATTTTTTAAGTATTATACGATAAAATAATGGAAATACAGTTAAGCACAAAATTCATTAATCAAAAATCGATTAATCAAATTATCGATTCATCATATAATCGGTTAATCAAATCATAGAATAACACGTTGAAGGACAGTACAGATATGCAGAAAATTCGCTCTGGACATTACCATTTTTTTCGGGAATTCGTGGAAAAATATAGAAAATGTGGATGTTATAGATTAAAGGACTCTTAAGAAATGTGTTTTTTATTGTAGAAAAATTTTAGAAAATTGACGCCGATTGACGTCCTGTCAGTTTTCATATAGATTTCTCATTAAAAATTGTATTAAAGGTAAACATGACTTCTATTTATTAGTTATTCATTTGATGAAAAAATACCGGATAAAGCAAATGAAACAAAACTCTAGTTGATGTGGATGCCACTCTTCAAAATAGTAGGGGCAAAGAGGTGGTTTAGCCAAACAACCTTTACAGTGGAAACTGATTTCTCTTCGCTGACCTTTTTTGGTACGTAATGGGCATTTCAGAAATAATGGCTTTTTGGGATTTTGCTCCAGGAGTACCAGAAATTTTTTCAGTGCAATGGCCTGGAACATCGTCAGGCGAAGTGTCAGTTTGGACAGATTGTGATGTACGCCTGCTGTCATGATCTTCCCTCACTAATAAATCCTTCCTTTCTACATCAGGCGAATAAGTTGAAGTAATTCAGTAACATCTGTCATTACCACTGTAAGTTAAGACCTCCTCAGGTTTCATTTTTTCCTTGCCAAATCTATTTTTTACTTATATCATGCGAGGAGGATTTTTTTCGTAATAATGAGCACGTTTCCCTTGTCTTTCCATTTGCTGACATAAACTCTATTTTTTCAGAGCCAGTAGTGGTCGCCTTTCTTAACTTTTGTCTTGATTAATGACTTCAGACTACCTTTTCTATTAGATCTAAGACCGTTTAAAGGTTTTTCTTAAGGTTACACGCTGTTATAATAATTATCCATATACAGTGTCCTCTCTTTAAATAAAGTCCCATTCACCGAAGTAAAAGAGCTTTTGTTTTGCTGCCATCAGTTTTGAGCTTCAGCATTACTGTACAGTTACGTATTTAGTAGACACCCATCAGAAGTTGTCAACTTAAGAAATTTGATACCAAAGCCGATTATTATAAACAATTAAGATTTCGTTAAAAATTTATTAGTAAAAAACTTTGGATGGTTGTAGAAGGGGCAAATGTCATCGGATTTTAAAAAACAAAGGTGTGGCGTATTCCCCATGACAACCGCTTTCCAATGAGGGTTACAAGTTGGGTATTGCCATTTAAGATTTTCAAGTGAACCTCTCCCCTACCGACAAATGAGAATAACGCTTAGATGAAGAAGTGCCCCCCATGACACAAAAATCGACCTAGCCCGGCTTTTTCGGTAAAATCAGTTATGTGACAGTTAATCGAATAAGAAACTTTTCGCTGACACACCCTGTATGTGCTCTAATTGCAAGCGTACCGCGAAAATATAATAGAGATTCGTCGATGGAAAGTATTAATATGAAAATTTGAGTGGAATTTGGAATGGTTCGCCAACTTGGATAAACGAATTCGATACTTCCACCATCAAGCCTTCAGAGGTAATTTATGGTAATATTCACTCACATTTGCCCTTCACTCTCGTTTCAATCTCGTTGGTCATATACATATATGCTATCAATGCTATAAAGTTTCGCAACCAAGTCACTACTGAATTATTGACCACAATACACATATGGAGAGATGAGTTACATATTACAGGGTGGCTACTTTTTGATGAAACAAAAAATGTCATGAATACATTTGACGTAGCCCCCTTACTTTTGAAACTACAGGGTGATATTGAAAAATTGTTATTTTCAAGCATCCCCCGTAACTCGGTTATTTGAATAGTTATTGTAAACGTAAAAACGGACGTTCCCAGAGTTTTCAACGTAGAATCCAGTGGTGTGATTGAATTTTTTACAAACACAACTGTTTTTAGTTATCGACTAAAGTTATATTACTTTAATGGGGCACTATATACACTAAACGTATAGGGACACAGCGTAAATACAGCTTCATTAGGTCAAATGTGCTTTCTGAAGAAGTTACTGCTCTTTAAAGCGATAATAAATACTTTTAATATTGAGTATATTTAAGATATGAGATGATGTATCAAGCTAAAAATTAGTACAAATCCACTTCCTAGGAAGCTGCACATTCTCAGTTTATGAGCCATACTGCATATTGTAGAGGGTGCTGTCCACAGGTGTACCTGTTTCATATCCAACAAATGTACCTTTTTTATGTAAAATTTGTTTCTTCTCATAACCTTTACCCGCAGAAACGAAAGTATGTATCACACACCCATACACTCACACAATCACATACTCACACATCTACACATCACACAACTTTACACCATCAGCACTACACACTCACTTACACACACACAATACACTAATCACACATCGCACATCACTACATAACTCACTACTACCACACCACAACGACACATCACACACCAACACTCACACACCACACACTCACACACTCACACACTACACTACACACTCACACACTCACACACACACACTCACACCACACACTCACACACTCACACACTCACACATCACACACCACCACACCACACACTCACACACTCACACACTCACACACTCACACTCACACACATCACACACTCACACACTCACACACTCCCACACACTCACACACTCACACACTCACACACTCACACACTCACACACTCACACCTCACACACCACACACTCACACACTACACACACCACACACCACACACTCACACATCACACACACTCACACCACACTCACACACTCACACACTCACACCACCACACACTCACACACTCACACACTCACACACTACACACTCACACATCACACACATCACACACTCACACACTCACACACTCACACACTCACACACTCACACACTCACACACACCTCACACACTCCACACTCACACACACTCACACACTCACACACACATCACACTCACACACTCCACACACCACACACACCTCACACACTCACACACTCACACACCCACACACTCACACCACACTCACACACTCACACACCTCACACACTCACACACTCACACACTCACACTCACACTCACACTCACACCTCACACACTCACACACTCACACTCACACTCACACACTCACTACACACTCACACACTCACACTACACACTCACACACTCACACACTCACCACTCACACACTCACACACCACACACACCACACACTCACACACTACACACACACTGACACACACTCACACACTCACACACTCACACACTCACACACTCCCACACTCATACTCACACTCACACACTCCCACACTCACACACTCACACACTCACACACTCACACACTCACACACTCACACACTCACACACTCACACACTGACACACTCACACACTCACACACTCACACATTCACACACTTACACTCACACGCGCGCACGGGCACGCGGACTTGCACGCTTACACGCATGCACGCGCGCGCTTACACATTTAGTGATTCAGTCCTCTATTCTTCTAAATTTTAATCTGTGTTATTGTTAATACGCACATGCAAACAGTAGATAGGTACATAACTGTTTGATTTGTCAGCACTTGTTTCTTATGGTTACTACGGTGTAATATTTTATTAAAGGACTAATCTTTAAAAGTACCCTATTGTGTCTGCATTGGTGCACCTTTTTCGGTATTGTTTGTACTTTAAGGATATGGAATTGTTAATCTTTTCACTTACAACTAACGACTAACTATTTCATACGTAATATGTAGGCTAAGTGTTTGTTAGACAAAATCACGTTTTGTTTTATTTCTTGGAAAACTTTAAAGTAAGTAGCATTTATATTTTCCATATTTTAAATGTTGTCGCGTTGTTGGTTTAAAGTTTTATATTGCCATTTGGTAATTAACACTAACGTGGCGAGTGCTCTACCAGATAGCATAATGGCACATCTTTTTTTCTTTGTGTTAAAAGGAGCCGTAATTACTTTGATGACCGGCGTAAAGAAACCTAGCTACGCCACTGATCGCGATACATGTATTGGGTCTGAATTTTACACAAAGTATAGCATTGAATGGTTAAAGCCGGTCAGATCCTCTAATTGTGAACCTTGCAGTAATTTGGCTAAACCTCCCGGTTTAATCCGTGGCATCTCTACCAACAAACATAAACATTCTTTTGTTTAAGACAAAAAAATATATAAACAGAAATGTGTAAATAATTTACATCGAAATTGCAAGTCAAGCACGTCAGTTTAAATTTTAGGTGCCTTCATGTCTAACGAGATAGATACTTGACAACAAAAAATAAAATATCAAAAAGTCACCGCAAAATTTAAGTATAATTTATTAGAAGACACGTTAATAAATATACTTATACGAATCAGCAGGTGTCGCCTCTTTCTTTAGGTTCAAGGATGATAAAGTTCGTTGATAAAAATTACTTAATAGATTCCCACAGTGTTTTTTTAAGTATCAGTCTATATGATTATCCAAGTGGATCAATAACACGTGAAACAACCAGTTTTATAACATATATTCATATATTAACATATGGGTCGTTATTTTATATGACATATAGATTTCCAAAATTAATTTTTAGACATAAATATCCATTGTTCCCGACAAAGCTTTTGATAAGTGATGTGAAATATGTATATCTACTACAACCCAATATTTTATTAAAGACAACATAGACGTCAAACTGTATTTGTAGTTAAATTTTACTTTTACCTATTCGATGACTCAATTAAAATTGAAAGTAATCGATTGGTAGCATTTTAAACCCATAATTAACGTTTGACTTAAAATTAAGCAATATTATTACAATGTAACTTGTAAATATCATAGGTAAACTGATGTCTCCATAGGTCAATACATACAAAAATTTGTGACATTTGAAGTAAGCACACTTAACACACACATAAAATTTGAGAAATTCATGGATTAAGTATGTACTTACAGATTGTCTGTGATTGTGTGAAGAGAAGACGTATGTGCAAAATTTTTTGATCAATCTCAGCAATGTATACAAATCACCTCCATTCATTAATTACAGGGATAGAAAAACATTCTTCAACATATTCATTAATAATCAAAAATCCACCTCAAATGTAAGGTAATAAATTTCGATACGACACTGCTGAGTTTGAAATTAACTTATTTATAGATAACTGTTATTTAGAGTGAAATATTCCAAATTATTATACAAATTTAGATTTAACTTTAATGTCCAGAATTACGTACAATGATGTGTCGAAATATGTTAGATTTAAAATTAATTAATTGAAAAACATTAAAATGTGTTTGCAGTGGTAAATGTTACTACTTTTCTATGAGTAGAGACATTGAAATAAGTTCGTGAATTCTACTTTTCTATGAGATTGAAATAAGTTCGTTAATTCCGTAAAACTTTACCTCAGAATAAGTGAATAAGGTTGCCATGATAGAAAGTATTGTACCACGTGTCCCGATTTTGTTGTTTTAGTTGTTTTTTACATTCACGTACTACTTTGTTAACCTAGATTTTATTGCAAAATCGAAAATTTAGTATTTTCTTTTGTTTTCGACTTACAGCCAAACGTCGATATTTCTACACTTTTTTTAGGTCTTATACCTCACTTAATACTATGATACTGATATATTTCGTCAACGGTACTTATACGTTTCGAAGAGCCGAATTCAGTGACGTACTTAGAATTTTTCTAGCGGGTGCGGTTTTTGATTAATAATGTTACATTTGCATTTTCTTAAATAGGGATCATAGTTGGCTTGGTAACCTCAGCTGCAGTTCTTTCTTAGCGTTTCAAAAATATACATATAGACTGAAACACATCTTCCAAACATTTTTTTTCAACAAGACCGTGCCCTAGTCCATAATGCTTTGGCAGTGAGGAATTGCTTAGGAAATCGTTGGATTGAAACATTCGGTTTGGTGTTATTGCCGCCACGATCTCCAGATCTGTCAATACTGGATTTCTTCCTACGGAGTTTTCTGAAAACATAATTTATCAAAACCGTCATAATACCGAACCGAATGTTGCAATCCAACGATTTGGGAAACAGTTTTCTAAGTATTTCCTCACTGCCAAATCATTATGGGCTGGAACACCGTCTTGTTGAAAAAAATACTTGGAAGACGTTTTTACGGAATGTCTATATTTATATTTTTGAAAAGCTAAGAAAGAACTGCAGCTTATGGTTACCAAACCAACTATGATTCCCATTAAAAAAAAGGCATGTGTATATTATTTTCTCAAAAACCGCACCACCTAGAAAAATTCTAAACACGCCACTGAATTCGGCACTTCGCAATATATAAGTACTGTTGTATATCAGTATAATAGCATTAATCGTGGTATAAGACCATGAAAAAAGTGTAGAAATATCGACGTTTGGTTATAAGTCGAAAACAAAAGAAGGTATTAAATTTTCGATTTTGCCATGAAATCTAGGTCAACAAAGTAGTACGTCAATGCAAAAGCTGCAAAACTTCTATCTTTGATACTAACAACGATATCTTTAAAAAGTAACTAAACAACGAAATCGTGTAACGTGCCAATTCTTGGCTATTGTTACCTTAATCTGTTTTCAATTTTTGGCAATCGTTACCCTAATTAAGTTTCGAAATTTGCATTATTATTGATAAATATATTTACATTACATTAGAATCTACGCATTTCTTATTTCTTTAAATAATTAAATTCTTTTATATCTCGATATTTTCACTTTAGCCTACATAATTAAGAACGTCTCAGTGTATATTTAGTAACATCTATTTTTATTGTTTTATGCGCAAACGCTTGTTGAACACGCTTAATTCACTTCCTTTCTGTTTCTTCTACCGTTCCGTCTAGTTTAGTACGGAATCTATTTTAAGTTTTACTTCCCTTTTATAAGATATGTAAAGAAAAAAAGATTTTGCTGAAATCGTCCGTTTTTTGTCAACTACTCAAACATTGTGGAGCTAGGGTAGTCATAAAAAAAGAAGCTATCAACATTTCAATGTTTATTTGTAACATAAAAACTTGATTAATTGTTTCAGTCGCCTCAGTAACAAGAACAGTGGAGAAGCGCACTACTAGATATTTATAGAATCTCTGCAATTGGCGACTTCAGAAAAAATAATATACTACATGAACTCGTCAGTAAAATATCTCACTTGACTCGGAGCCTTAAGATACTCGCCACAAGGTGCCTCGTACTTCAATATCGCTCCGCGACAGTAATTCAACATTTTCCTGACTGTTATGTAAATATGTATTGATTCATTTGATAATTACAACTATTGGATCAACGAAGAATGCTTTTAAGTAGGATAATCGGTGCATAAGACTATGCCTAAAATGTAAGAAAGTACCAAAAAACTTTTTATTTCTAGAACCAACTATTAGCAAGCGTTTTTACAAAAATAATATTCGGAGATACATTAACTATCAAGGTCCGTTTCTTCAGTAGTTTCGGGCAACTCTTCCCAACATTTAAATCTATTTTTTAGCAAATTCATCGCTTCAAGTTAATGAATGAGATCCCATTTTTATTCCTCTTGGGCTACTTCTTATCGTTGACGGAGGTATAACATCTTTTAAAGTTTTTGTTATTAGAAAACATAATTCGGTAGGACTATTACGAAATTCAGGTTTTGGTATGGTTTTAGTTAATTTAAACCGAGATGAAAAGTCTTGTACGTTAAGAAAATCATTAATACTCTTTTCTGTGCATGTTGTTCTTCCTTTATTAGATATTGCATACAGTTTTAATAGTCGTCAAGACCTAACACTTTTTAGTAAAAGTAAAGACAGTAGAGTGCCCAATTTTTATTTTGGGACGAGCAGCTATCCATCCACACTGTAATTTCTTCGGTATCCCGGTTCATCAGTAAAAATTTGTTGAAGGTTAATATTAAATCAGACTGCGATCGTCCGGCCATATCTTCGTGCCATATAATGGCGATTGGGATTTTATCTTTTGTTTCTTTTCCAAGAGCAGTAAAACTCTCATTAAAGCAAATAATCCTCGATACAAATATTATTTCTATGAATATTTCACATTTAGGTAACATTACGACTAAAAAATATTTACATATTAGTAACATTCTAGAAAAGCGGCAAATGATTTAACCTGAAACCGTCAAGAAAATCGGAATGTCAAGGCTATTTTAACGTTAGAAAAGTCGTGTTTACCTGACTAGTACTGTACCGCCAAGAATACATTTTATTTAATTGACTTAATAAGAATTAATGCTAACAGTTATGGTAGTATTTTGAATATTTGAAACAGCTATGGAACGCGGAACGGTTTTTGAGGAAGTTTCCGAAACAGGAAGATATGTAGATGCTAAATCCGCATTAGTAGTGTATCGACATCATTCAACACCCATGAACTGTTATTCAAGTTTAACCTTCAAATCAACAGGTGAAACCAAAAGACAAACATGCGCAAGTAATTGTGTTGCGCGGAACATAAGGCATTTACCGAAAAAAAGGAGTGTTCTCTCCGATAGTAAGAGAACGGTATAAAATAAACCAACCGTTGAAAGCATGAATTAGGACAAATGGAAAATTTCATAGTAATTTAGGTAAAGTTCAATATTTTTAGGGACAAAAGAAAATTTTTAAGAAAATCCCTTTTTTTTCATTTTCACACGCATGTCGTACTCATAAATAATTTAAAGTTTCCATATCAAATAGGCAAGTCTTTAGTTAGTTGCTAGAATAAGTTTTAACAAAAATAAGCTTATGTTTTCCTAAGGGGGAGGGAGTGTAACGAAATCAAAAAATTGTCTTACATTAAGAGATAAGTTAAAATCATATATTACATATAATTGCTCTTCAGGAAAAGAAATTTAATTTTAAAATCGTAAAGTACATTGAAATTACAAAAACGTTTATGACAGAAAAATTTTATTTTTCAAATCATAAGAATATTATTACAGAAATGTTGCAATTGCAGTTTCAGGTACACGAACTAAACAAACAATCTGAGTAAGCGCATCAGTTATAGAAAAACAGGAAATGTAAAACACTAGCTAAATAAAACCCTAAGCAGTTTATCAGGTTGTGACGATAAATTTAAAATGGCCGAAAAGGAATATACAGTGATCAATTAGGCTCAGTTTAAGAATTACGTTTCAATGTCAAGTAAATAGGTTATAAAGAAAATTAATCTAATTTTAAAGTTCAGTAACAGAGTAAAGTTATACTACCCCAATTTCTACAATCAAAGCTAGGTATAAACTTCTTACGTTCCAGTGTGCAGAGAATTTTAGCAACTTGGTGTGTGAGTAAGACCTAAACGATTTCTTGATTTAATTGATCACAAATGGTAATGCATGTCTGATATATTTAACGCTTACAAAACTGTATAATTCCAGACTCTTTTCCTATTGCCGGTTCATACATAAATGAGTATATATATATACAATATATATATATATATATATATATATATATATATATATATATATATATATATTTAAATAGGACATTTTTCTTTGAAACTTGTGTAAATAAACGTACAAATTAATATCATCACAAGATGTCTGAACTGTTAACTTCTTCAGAATATAAAAAAAAATCAGTGCAATCCTACCACCTACATAGAAAAAACAAGAAAATCTATCATTAATTCTACAAAATTAGACAAAGAAACAAAACAGAAACTAATTCCAAGAGAGAAGAGTTCAAGAATCCCCAAAATATACGGGCTCCCAAAAATACATAAGGAAAACTGGCCAATACGCCCTATCGTCAGTGCATTCAATTCTCCGACTCATGACCTTGCTCGTTATCTAGCAAAAATTATTCAACCGATTTGTGAAAATGCTGTATCCTACATCAAAAACTCTTATAATTTTCTACACAAACTCAAAATTGTACCCATGGCTCCAAATGACATTTTAGTTAGCTTCGACATAACGTCACTTTTCACCAAAATACCTATTGAAGACACGATGAAAATTCTAGAAGAAAAACACTCAATAGACCAAGATATACTCAAATTGATAAACCACTGCATGCATTCAACCTATTTTACATACAAAGGACAATTCTACAAGCAAATTCAAGGAGCACCTATGGGCTCGCCACTATCTCCAGCTTTTGCGAATGTATATATGGAACATTTTGAAACCACTGCTTTAAATTCTGCAGATCTAAAACCTAAATGTTGGTTTCGTTATGCTGACGACATATTTGTAGTTTTGGCCCCATGGAAAAGGAAACTTGAACAGTTTTTTAGGACATATTAACAACATTCACGACAACATCAAATTTACTATGGAAGTTGAAGAAAATAATTCACTCCCTTTTTTGTACACCCTAATAACAAGACTTCCTAATGGTAAATTTACACACAAAGTTTGTCTAAAACCAACACATACGAATAGATACTTGAACTCTCTCTCGCATCACCATCCTGGTCAATTACGTAGCGTTATGAAATACTTGATATACCGCTCTTACCACTTATCTGACCAAGATTCTAAAACGGAAGAGATAAAGGCTGTTAATAAAATACTAGTTCAAAATAGATACAAAGATTAAGAAATATTGAAAATTACCAACGAAATAAGAAGACTAAGAAATAATAACTTGTCAAACAATGAACGCAAGATTACTGTTATTCTACCTTATATAAAATGAATTACAGACAGAATAGCTAAGAAATTTCCCAAAAACGACTTCAGACCGGTATTCAAACCACATTCAACTTTGTCCCAACTTTTAAGAAACCACAAAGACAAAATTCCTAATGAAAACCAAGGAGTGTATAAGATACCGTGCAACAACTGTCGAAGAACTTATATAGGACAAACTAACAGAATATTATATGCGAGAGCCGATGAACACCAACTAGCAATTAAGCAGCACAATCCATCATCGTCTTTAGCTGCACATCATTTAGATACAGGACACCAAATTAGCACCAACAATATCCGTTTAATTGCACCTCTATGTACCTTACAAGAAAAAATTATTAGAGAAGCAGTTGAAATTGAAAAAAGACCAAGCGCCCTCAATAAACGAGATGACACTTGTAGAATGCCACAAATTTGGAAAAATATTATTAAACAAGTTGATTCTACATTTCAACCAACTCCAAATATTCCAGAAATTTCAAACACTTATGCTGCAACTATTCCTGACGTCCCCACTTCTGCACCTTCTACATCATGTACTAGACCAACTACCCGAAGTCAAACACACTCGTCCAGATTAAATTTAAATTAGTTACCTTGTTTCATGTTCTGTACTTGTTAAAAATAGTTACCTTATTTCAATTTCTGTAATTGTCAAAATAAATTCTTGACAAAGGGAACAAAGGACGTTTCCGAAACGTTAAATTAATTTGTACCTTTATTTACACAAGTTTCAAAGAAAAAATGTCTTATTTAAACATTAATACTTGTGGAAATCTAAATAGAAACATATACATATATATATATATATATATATATATATATATATATATATATATATATATTCTTTCTTTTTCAATAGCTGATTTAAAACACCACATAGTTCTATCTGTTTTTTTCGATTAACAGTAAGATTGGGCACAGAGGAAGTTATTTCTTTAGGTAGTAGTCTGATTGACCAAGTGGGGAAAGGACTCTTGTTTTATAAACAAGTGGGTTAGTTGTAAGGATAAGGATAAGTCCAGAAGATGTGAAGTATGGTTAGGGTTGTCAGGGATTCTGGTTGGTTCGGAAATCATTTGTGTGAGATCACAGGATACAGCAAATGCTTCTGCACTATGGCCTGCAGGATTAGTTGAGGTCAATTGGAGTTGTGGACATTAAAATCTCCCAGAATTGAGATATCGCAAGATAGAAAGTGTGACAAGAGGTAGTCTATTTATTATCATTGGGAGACCTATACAAACAACAGTAGAATTTTACAAATTGGGGCCAGAATGTTTGAACCAAATCGCACCAAATTTGTTGTTTTCCAAAGTGGACACCCTCTTACACCCTACGTTGTCCTTGGTGTACGCACATACTTCGCCGTTAAGGCGAAAGTTAGAATGGATGTTGCATCTGGGAAATTGCAGGTCAGGCGAATCAGTGCTTCCAGGGGAGACTTGTGTTTCTGATAGAAACATAATGTCCGGTTGCAATTGGTCATGGTGTAGGTGAACAGCATTAAGATTCGACCTGATACCACGTATGTTGCAGTAATGTATCCGAATGTTTGCCCCCCGTATCATTGGGACGGATCATCGATGTGAAAGTGTGGGCGTCTCGCCCTATTCACCTGGGGTATGTTTAGCGTCTCTTTTAGAACTCGTCGTTTTAAGGATTTAGCCGTTAAAACGCCACTCTTGGCTAGTGCATTACATTACATAAAGAATAAAAGAGATAGTGACCGGGAGCCCTTACCGAACTCAGAAAATTGGAGTACCAATATCAAGGAGCCGATGGTAGAGGTGGTGGTATTGCACCGGGCGGCATGGGGGTTACATGCCTTCCATCTATAAAGTTGTACAATATTAGAGCTGAAAAGGTAA
Organism: Vesta saturnalis; assembly: GCA_036346205.1. Lineage (NCBI taxonomy): Eukaryota > Metazoa > Arthropoda > Insecta > Coleoptera > Lampyridae > Vesta > Vesta saturnalis. Next base: position 87,340 of record JARFJB010002243.1, read on the forward strand.
CATTAACTAGCTTACATTGCATCATACAAGAAAAAAAATATTTTTTTTACGATTGTAGAATATAGTAACTTCACTGAAAACAAAACAGGATATTCATTAACCTAATCAAAAAAGATCGTGCACAAGTTACATAGTACCCCAATCTGTTTATGATTAGTTTCGTAGGTGTTGATAGCATTAAGATTGAAATCAATTGTTTATTTTGGTTTATAATTTAGGTTTCAACTTGCATATTATTGTCATTTTAAACTAATCAAATCTGTTCTATTATTGTCTAAATTATTTCACTTTTATTTAATTGAAGGGCAATAACAAATAACGATAATGACCCTGTTAGCCCTCCCGACCTTAATTGCCTGCTTTTAGGATTAATTATTTAAAATTAATATTAAATGCAATAATGAAGGCAAAAGTTAAATTTAATTTGGAATTTGCTGTCAAAGACAAAATACAATATACTATGAAATAATATGAAATATGTTATAGTTAAACTTATAATTTAACATAGTACCAAAAATAAAAGTTTGATTAACTTTTAAATTTGAATTCAAACAAAAATGTTCAAAGACTTACCAGGTAGTCCGCAAGCTGTACTTAGGATTGACACTTGCAGAGGTTTCTTTTTCTCTAATTTACGGCTCTGCCATGTACAGTCACGTTCTTTGCATTTCATATTTGTTGAAGTTTTTACTTTACACAATATTTTAACTGTCTCATATCTAGCTTCATTTGCAGCGTCGAAAATTTAACAGAAGTCTTAAGATGAGATACTATATCCGCAAATGGTATACTTATGGTGTTACCACCTAGTTTCCACCTTTCGTAAGACCTATCTAGTAGCGTAGTGATGGCTTAGAATTCAGGAGGTAATGGGTTCGATTCCCGTTACCGTCTACCTTGTATGAGGATTTTTCCTCATACACGCGTAGTGCATGGTCACTCAGATCCCTAACTCCGTTCCTTCCGATCCTATCCTCACTCCACCCATCCTTAATCCCACCATGCATACATACATAATGTATATATGTTGGGAATCCATGATTGCGACTGTAGGAGCTTGGAAAGCTCAAACAGCCCGCCCTCCTCCTTGGGGAGGGAATGTAATACGTGACATTTCTTTTCCTTCCTTGTGTAAGTACTTCAATAGTGTCATCTGAAAAAAACTTGATTAGATAACAATTAAAACTTTCACCAAAGAAAGTGTTATTTGAGTAAATACGTTTATAAAGTTTGCGGTAATGCCAAAAGTAAAGAGGCAGATCTCCTAAATTAATTCACACGCGGTCCCCCAATATCATAGTTCACTACTGATTTGACACACTTCAGTTTCACAATTTAAGGAATAGTTACCGTTGTAATGCCTGTAATTCATGTTATCGGTCATATAACCGTTTTTAATTAAAACTCAATTAGAGTTTACATGGATGATTCCTTCAAGAAAATTTAAATCAACGCCTCCAAAGTGATTAATTTGTTACATTAACCACATCAAGTTAGTAACACATTAAAACTACAATCACCTATCCATACATTATGACTTATGTATTGAAATATGACTGAAATTGTTTAACGGGTTTTGCTTTTAGCTTTATTCTCAGACTATAAACACTGTTTTTACACTTTTGATACATACGCAACTACTATATATTTTAATTTTTCAACTTTGACAAAATTGTTTACAACATCTTTAACAATTTTTAACAAATATTACTACTGACAAAGATAACTGTAAGTGTTATCGAAACGTTTAGATTGTATAATTTAAAATACACCATTAAAAAACCCCAAAAAAGATAAGTATTTTATTACTACATATTGTGATTCCTATACAAGTCACATACGCAACTGCCATTAATTTTAATAATGTGAATTTCAAATCGCTTGAATGTTTCATTAAAATCATTTAAATTTTAAAACATATGACAACCTCCTTTGGGCGACCTGAATGTTCCGCGTCACTTGTGCTGGTACGACTACAACGGAACTCAGGAAACCATTTCTTAACCATTGAAATTGATGGTGCAGAGTCCCTATAGTATTTATCAAGCCTTTCGGTGAAGTTTTTTTTACGCAAAAAATAATGTTTAATCAGCACATGAAATTGACTTTTTTTATTTTCGTTATAAGTCACGAGGTTGTCTGCTTTCATTGGCTGTCAAACACGAACTAAATGACGCAGCTTGTGCAAAATTTGACAGTGGTCAATTAATAGATGACAGCTGATGGGAGCAGTATTGCATTTAAAATTACTGTGCGGGAAGTTCAAAAAGTCACTGACATCAAGCTGGCAGCGTATTTAAAAATTGACGCAATTTATTTTCAGCATAAACGGGCAAATGCAAAATAAGTTACTAACCCCCGGACTAGCGGCCGCCCCGGACTAAAAGACAAATGCCCTATATTATATATATATATATATATATATATATATATTAAATATAATATATATATATATATATATATATATATATATATATATATATATATATATATATATATATATATATATATATATATATATATATATATATATATATAGGTCATTAAGCGGATTGCTTCATAACTCCCTTGCTATTACAAATACGAAAAAATGTCTTATGTAAAAGGTGTCCACAGTCGTAAACTACACGTTTTAAAATTATTTTCAGAAAAACTCATGTCAACTTCGTTATTTTAAATAGAACAACCCATATATTATGACATTTTTGAATTCCTCGTTGAATTTAAAGGTCACTTTAATGATCATACTATGGGTCTACGTCGCATTGCTTCTGAGTTATTTGACATTTTGTAGAAAAAATGACGTTTGCAGTGCCTCTGAAAACATTCAAGATCTCGAAGACGGATACAGATAGAGAGATGTGGCTTTCGTTTTTTATTTTCAAAAAGGGTACCGCATCATTCGCATTCATTGCCAAAAGTCTTGCTTTTAGAATTCAATAATTTCTATCGCTCCGAAAATAATTTTTTTCAAACAAGGATAATTTGATTTTTTTAAACGGAGCCACCCATATTTTCTTACATCAGCGGATAGGAAATTAAATTTCCTTTCCATTGGTGTAACATTATTGATATTTTGGAGTGATAGTATTCGAGATATTCAAATTTTTATCTAATTTCAGTTTTCATTGCGCATTGCCGCGGTGCTTTGGAAAGCGTTTGTCAATTGTTTTAAACAACTGATCAGAAACGTCATTTTCTCGAGCTTCTATTGTGCTTTGCTTCTTGTGTATCAGTTTAAGTGTTTCTACAAGACATTTCCATTAAAATGTTGTTGTCCGACGCAGAGTTGATCGACATGACTTTCAGTCTTGGAGAATGCCAAAGAAATGCGTTATTGGCGTCAAGGATTTATGCAGTACGGTATCCTGAACGAAGACTTCCCCGAGAAATAGCCTTTCAAAAATTGTTACAATGTTTTACAAACATCGGACGCGTGCAGTATCAAACGAGGGAACGTGTCAACAGAATAACCTGTATTTCTTTTGCATTCCTTTTGTATATGTTCTGTAATCGTTAAGTAATTGTCCTTATGTATTTATTGTGTATTTCTTGTGCATTTCTTCTCTATTACTTGTGCAATCCTTATGTATTTATTGTTCATTTGTTATGTATTTCTTGTGTATTTCTTTTGAGTTTTGTGTTCTTAATTCTTGAGTATTTATTGTTTATTTCTTGTGCATTAAAAAAAATCAAGTTATCCATGTTTGAAAAAAGTTACTTTCGAAGCGATAGAAATGATTGAATTCTAAAAGCTAGACGTTGCAACAACTTTTGAAAGGCTGTTTCTCGGGGAAGTCTTCGTTCAGGATACCGTACCGCATAAATCCTTGACGCCAATAACGCATTTCTTTGGCATTCTCCAAGAATGAAAGTCATGTCGATCAACTCTGCATCGGACAACCACATTTTAATGGAAATGTCTTGTAAAAACACTTAAACTGATACACAAGACAACAAAGCACAACAGAAGCTCGAGAAACTGACGTTTCTTATCAGTTGACAAAGGACCGCGGCAATGCGCAATAAAAACTGAAATTAGATAAAAATGTGAATATCTCGAAAACTATCACTCCAAAGTATCAATAATGTTACATCAATGGAAAGGAAATTTAATTTCCTATCCGCAGATATAAGAAAATATGGGTGGTTCCGTTTAAAAAAAAGAGTTAACTATATTTGAAAAAAATTATTTTCGGAGCGATAGAAATTATTGAATTCTAAAAGCAAGATTTTTGGCAATGAATGAGAATGATGTGGTACCCTTTTCGGAAGTAAAAAACGAAAGCTACATCTCTCTACCTGTATCCGTCTTCGAGATATTGAAAGTTTTCGGAGGCACTGCAAACGTCATTTTTTCTACAAAATGTCAAATAACTCAGAAGCAATGCGACGTAGACCCATAGTATGGTTATTAAGGTGACCTTTAAATTCAACGAGGAATTCAAAAACGTAATAATATATAGGTTGTTCTATTTAAAATAACGAAGTTGGCATGAGTTTCCGGTATAACCGGAAGTCCGCCATTTCTGAAAACAATTTTAAAACGTGTAGTTTATGACTGTGGACAACTTTAATATAAGACATTTTTTCGTATTTGTAATAGTAAGGGAGTTATGGAGCAATTCCGCTTAAGTGGGCCACCCTGTATATATATATATATATATATATATATATATATATATATATATATATAGCGTGACGATTTAGTGCGAGATTGGTCGATTACTCCGTTATGATAGAGTACATCAAAAAAAGTTATCTACAAAAATTATAGGCAACGATATGCTCGTTATTTGGAAAATATGCCGATACCTACAGGGTGATTCATGACCATACAGAGTATTTAAAGAGTTATGGCCATTTTATACCGAAATCGCTATGAAATAAACAGTAGGTATATGGAGAAGTAATAAGTAAATAATTGTTTATTTACATAATAAGGCGTACAATATGTTCTAGTATTAAAACTAACTGTAACAAAAATCATCGGTGAATACAGGGTGGGCCAAAAAAGAAAATTACGATTTTCTCAAATTTTTTAAATACACCCCCCTATATTTTATTTTCTCAAAAGATTGTGTTTGTTATACGATTTCATTTTTATGAAGCATTCTCTATACATAAATTCATTACTTTCCGAGATATTTTTAATTTTCTTCAAATTTTAGGATAAGGCACACTTTTAATGTAAACTCGGGATCGTTGGATTTTTTGAAGTTTTAGTATATTATTTGGCATGTAAATGTAAGTATTTTTTTACCATCGCGCCAAACCTGTAAGTATACTGGGTGTTGCAGAAAATGGGGCCAAACGATTTTATACGTGTGGAAACCACTGGTTAAATATAATTATTTTGGTCTTATTTTAGAGAATGAGGTAGTAAGCGCTGAAATACTTCAATGTTTAAACTCAATTGTGCGTCCTACGAACAAAATTATAAATATACAGGGTGATTCTTGTCAAGTCAAGCACAGCCGGTAAAATGTTTTTTTTAATAGAACACCCTAAATAATTTTTATATTTTGTTGTTTTATATTATATTGTTTAATTATTATGAGTACAGCATTGAGAAATAATCAATATTTATTCCTCTCTGCCGTTGCTACAAAAATCGTTTATGATTTTATGTCAGCCTATCCGACTTAATACGGTAAATAGTAAAAATCTTGAAGTCACGAACAGAAACGGTGAACGCCCACGGCATGTTTTGTATAAATCCGTGCGATGTGCTGTTAAAATTCACTTCTTGTCTAATTGCCGAATGACATGTTAATTAGCTAACTAATTATCTATAAGTAACTAATTGACCGCAATCCGGGTTTCAACGGGACACTTCCCCGATTTCCCACAACAGTAGTTGTCCTACAAGGTACACCACTATAAAAAGAAAGCGACTAACCATACTTTATCAGGAAGACCGTTGCATCCAGGGTTAGCAGCAGGACAATCAACAATCGATACGTGCAAACATTAAACTGACGCAGCAAGGAACATCCAGGGATTCTACAGATCAAAGACAGCTGGACGCCAGTAAACGAGGACAGGGAGTCGCCAATCACTACACTCAGGAGCATCAAACGCCAGGAAACAAGGTTTGATTTAAATTATTTTATTATTTAAATTTTACTGTTAGTCCCTCCTTTTTATCGGACTCTCCACTTTTAACCCTTAATCCAGCGGGACATGAGGCTGTATCTCGGTGAAAGTTCACCCGTATGAACACAAGCATTCCTCCTAGTCCATTTTCTTTTGTCCTCACTCCTACGACGCCAACTGCTACGTACGCTGCCGTAGCCTTGCTACGACCTCAACTACATCCACATCCTCATACTTCAGTTCTAATACCTTATCCAAATCCCGTAATTGCTTACGCAATATTCTTAAAATCCGTTACTTCCCAGAAGCAACTGTTAGCCATTCATCGCCCTCTCCAACTCCCGTGGCTGGACCTTAGATTCAACCACAACCTCACCGCGCCCCTAACTTCCCATCCTATCTCAACCACAGAAGTAGAGAAGTCGTCCTTCCGTTATCCTAACCAAGATTTCCGGCACTAGTCGCACCAAAACCTATCTCCCTATCAAGAGTCATCCTCGAGGTTGACCGTGATATCACCCCGGAAGGTTATACAGGTAATCGGCCTCCTCCACATTAACAAGGCAATCCGTGTAATATCTAGAGCAACTAACCGTTCTATTCTGCTTGTACGAACCATCTCTCACTCCAAGTCCTTATCGATTTCACAATGGTGTCTATCTCCGGCAGACGCTATCTGTACAAGCCTCCGCATACCCCTAACCGTATGCCAAAATACTGTTCCATGTATACCTAGGTGGACTACCTAGCAGTAAAGTACTCCACCTTGGCCTTCAAGTGCTCATCCGGTGGCGGAAGCCGCAAAGCCCAAGTTTACCCTTCCTTATCCTCTTCAAGACGTAGCAACTGCGGCGGCTACCACACTACTTGCAGTTTCGATTATGAGAAACGACATAAGACCTCACCTTCATAGATAGCCCCCCTTTCCAAGCTATACACAGCATCCACCAACCATGTTGATCATGACGACGAAGACCACGAAACCATCTGCTCTGAGAGACGCGAGCTTATCGCGAAGAGTAAATGGACTACGTAACAAAGGAGTTTTTAGACAGGTGATTGTAATGCGCTTAAAGCGCCGCACCTTCAGCACTTTGAATGTGTAGCCATAACGAACCACTTCCTTCAACCCCTGTAATAGTATTCAGATATTACAACCCTCAATGAAAGACACTCAATTCGGAGACACAGTAGATGATTCCAACGGACGCGTGCTTACCGGCAACCTACCTAATTTACCTCTTCTTAGAATTAGAAATATCCACGTTCCTTAGTTATACCGGCAGCTCCATACACTACACTAAATAGGACGAACCGTACAAGACTTGACCCATTTCGTTTCTGGAGCAATTCCCACAAAATAATTGACATTACAAGAAAAGTTCTAATATAATATATATATATATATATATATATATATATATATATATATATATATATATATATATATATATATATATATATATATATATATATATATATAATTAGGATTACTCAGTGGCTCAGCGGTAAACCTGTCAGGCTTGTAAGTGAAAGGTGCCAAGTTCGAATTTAAGAGTAGTCAAGAACTTGGGGAAAAGATCATAACATATGACGACTCCACTGCGAAAACACTCCTTCTTGGGAGTAAGCCTGATGACGGAAACAGAGTCCGCTTCCGAAACGTCGCGCTGAAAAAGTAAAAACTGTGAAACAGGCGGATCAACTCAACTAATATTAAACCACAGTTACAAAACACTTATAATACACAACGCATATAACTATTTAAACAATGTAAACTATAATATAATAACTAAAAATAAAGGTTTATCCTTAATTAAAATACTTATTTTTTAGGTATTAAAATAAATTTATTTGGACATCTCAAGTAATTCTTAAAAATATTACTATTTACTGAGTACGATTTAATACCTAAAAGATAAGTATTTTAATTATATGTGATAATCGTGAAAGATATATTCTTTGTCCTAAATAAGCTAAAGCCATAATTAACATAACTTCAACATTATATTTCAACCGACATAAAAATATTTACGCGCTACACAAAATACTACTCGTGTCCTGAGAATGTAGACACAGCATAGTGTAATTATATGTACAGGGTGTGAATTTGAAAACTTGCCAGACCTCTTCCGAACTGCAATAGGTAAGTAAAATTTCTCGAAAACGTTTCTAGAACATTGAGGGGGAACAAATATGACTAATACAGAGATCTTCTGAAACTCACCGCTTCGGCTCCAGCCACCCTACCCTTATTTTTTAAATTGCACTACCCCTGTGTAATACATCATTGGAAAGCTCAAAACTAGTTCATGATCTTCATCTCTTTTCCAATTCGTGAATTATAAGGGGATGTATTGTTTCATCTAACATTTGATAATAGAGTTCACCATTTAAATCTTGATTAATAAATAACGGTCCAATAATATACTCTTGAAGAATACCTGCCCAACATTCACATTTTCAGGATACTGCGTATTGTCTTCGCTAATAAGGTGAGGATTGTCATCACTCCATTAACGACAGTTTTGTTTGATGGCATGGCCGTTAAGGTAAAAGGTACAAAAATATTTCACTCAGGCTCATCTATAACCTTACTGGTCATAATTTCGCAAAACTCAATTCGCCTATATTTTCAAGTTCTTAAGTAATATGGATCTTGTTGGGATGAAATTTGTGCATTTATAACACAGACTTATGGCCAAACCCCGTTAATTTCGATATTTGACGAAGTGAGGAAGTGGGATTCATTGTAGTTTGACCAAGAACTTCAATTTGAGCAGCTTCATGTAGGAATCGAGGTTGATTTCTTTTTTATTGATAACCGATCCGGTTTGTTCAAATGTTAAAACTAGGTCTGAAAGATACTGACTACTTACGTTGTTTCCAGGATGTAATGTATTAAATGTGTAGCTGTTTGTCGAGCACAACGGTTTTTAGAACCACAAATAAAAACAATTTCAACACGTTCGACGGTTGTGTAAACCATCTTTGAAAAATTAATAGGTTTAAAGTATTACAGAATCACAATAAAAGTAATGACAGGTGTCAAATTTTAATAAAAAGGGCACTTACTTTATATCAAGCCTTTGCAAAAAAAAAATTATTATTGAGAATTCTACAAACAGATAACACCAGTTATCTGAAAGCTCCTTTAACACGAAATCCTCTAATAAATAAACAATATTTTGTGTTTTTTTTACAGACTTTGATATTACTGAAATTCCCTTTTTTGCTGTTTTCAACAAAATAATCGATTAATTAACATTTTGTTCATTACTGATGAATAGCACTTTTAAACGGCTTTCAAATGATACGTCACACGTGGAGTAGCGCAATTGAAAACATAGGGGTGAGATGGCTGGAACCTAAGGTGTGGGTCGCAGAAGATTGCCCTGCCGGTCATAGTGGTTCCCCCTCCATCTTCTAGAATGGGTCTCGAGAAATTTTACTTATCTGTTATACATGTAGTTTTGAAGACATGAGGTCTGCAATTTTTCAAATTGACACCCGGTATGTATTTATTTTATAGTAACAAAACATATTCATTAAAAACAATTTTATAATTCTTGATTGTGAAATTTGATTCAATTCAGTAATTGAAATATATTGTTATAAAACGAGTTTTAATCTAAACAATGAATGTAACAAATACTTTATATTATTGATACAAATAAATATGTTCATAAAGCAAAAATATAAATAATTATAGCAGCGCAATACATTCAAATTGAATACAATATCTTCATGATTCAATAAACAGCCTTTTTTGATAAATAAATTACATATTTTATTTTATTTTGCCACCATAATGTTCTTTATACGCCTCCAAATGCGTGCGTAATGTGGTCTTTATAGCACGGAAATGTCATTGATGCTAAGCAGCATGATTGACAGTAAACACAAGACATGATATATAATAGCAATATCACAGTATCTTAGTAACAACAAATTAGTTTACTGTCGACTTTATTTCACTGCATTTGCATTTAAAAACTTGCCGAAAATACTGAATCTTTTTAATATTTTGTTCCTGTTTCATGGTGCAAAATAAAATAAGACATTGTATGTACCACGGGCATAATTGTAGATTATGGCTCTCAGGAACATTCCCTCGAGCCATAATCTTCTGATTATGCCCTTAATACATAAATATCTATTATTTAAAACAGTTTTCATTGTTGGGATTCAATAAAATCGATTTGCGATAAACTAGTATCTATCAAACAGCTTAATTAGAGATCAACTTACCTTTAAAAGTTAAGAAATCACACTAAAGTAAATTATATGAAGTTCCACTTGTTATACCTAGCGACGTACTAGCAGTTGCTAAAGTAGATATTCTCAAGCATTATCATCCAACAATTGCATAATTATCAGTAACCTGAAACAAACTTTGGTTTTATACAAATATGTGGCTGGTTTCGTCCTTATTCTCCTTATAGATACTCACAAATAGAAAACTACAGGAAAACATAAACACATAGAAAATGTATCGTTAACGTTTCATATTCTAACATTCGCATTATAATTCGCATATACATAAAATTTGTGGTCCCCGACCATACTTTACCAATTGAATTATTTTATGTCTTTCTTAATCAAAACCTACTTTTTAATAATTTATTCTACAGTTATTATATTATGAGATGAGAACATGCGATTATGATATGAATTAATATTGGATTAGAAAAATTAATAATTTATGAAACTACCTTGCAATCTTATCAAATTTTACTTCATATTCATATTTTTTAAATAATAGGTAACAATTAAATTTAAAATATGCTAATCATGTTATATTACGATAGTATTTCTTTCAGATATTCAAAAATTCATTTTCTAAGAACCAGAGACTGTTTAAAAATATTTCGTTTACGTTACGTATTAGTTTTTTTTAAATTGCCTAACATAAGAAATTAATTACCATTATGTTGAACAACGCATTCCGAAACTGGAACAACGTAGTTACACCAGAGGTTTTCGAAAATTAAACGGGGTTAACTAGAACATTCCGAATTAACGTGGATACAATTGTTCTAATGATCATTTCAATGTTAATATAAAGTAATTTGGTGCATAGGTCCGTGAAAACGGCAGTATCTGTTTTACACATCACGCAAACGTTGTCCTTCTAATGTAGTGCCAATTTTCTGCTATTTATTGCAAAGAAATAAAAATTTTTGTGCCATTTTATTTGAAAAACTAAGTTATACTTCAACATTAATTTTGAAATTATTGCACCAAAAAATCTTGTGCCAACTGTTGACCTATGTCACAAGTTAATCAATGATAATACACTAGTACAAGATCGTTTCTGGTCTGATATTGCAAAGATCAAATTGCATATTCCGGTTTATAATGTAGATAAGCAATATATATATATATATATATATATATATATATATATATATATATATATATATATATATATATATTTTTGTTTTTAATAAACGGAAATTATAATACATCGTAACTAGGGAAGTACATACAGTTTAAGCAAATACTTTACTAATATAATACGGGAAACTCGAAAAATTTCCGGTGACACGCGCATCAACGCCGTCAAGCGGTAGGAGTTGATAACTAAACAGTTCTTGCCAGTGTTTACATTAGTGTCTGACTGTTTTTTGCTCTTTAAATCCATTTGTAATCTGTGAAATGTGTCAAAGGGGATCAGTATGTGCCATATATGGTTGTAATAATTATAAAATACAAAAAGAAGTAAAGTCTTTCTACAGGTTTCCCAAAAATAAGGAAATGTGAGTAGAGTAGTTTCAAAATCTCGTGGCACTTGAGATGCGGGCTTGATTTATTTAAACGCGATACATACGATTAATATGAAGTTATATAAATAATTACACCTATATTTGTGTACTCTACATGCTTAGGATGGCATTTTACCATAAAATAGCTGCAGAAAATATACAATTAAATGAAGTATGTAGTGACTGCCACAAATTATTTATTGCTAAATATTTAAATGTATTATTTAACTGTGTAGTTAAGAGAAAAAATGATTCAGTTCCCAAGTTTAAAATTACTAAAAAAAATTTAAAGTTTCATAAACTTACACATAAATAAAATAGTGGTTTTTTATTAAACAAGTTCATATTAAAGGTGTGTTTTGTACTCAATCAATATTTTTATATCATAACTTCTAATAAATGACATTCCTCACACAATTTTACACATGTTTTGAACTTACTTCAACAGAGTTATTGCCACAATTTAAACTATCTTATCTATAATAATGTCATATGTTTGAATTTGCCATACTGTGCTTGTTAGTTATCACCTCATACCAATAGATGGCGCTGTAATCGCTGTCGCCCTGAAATCCTATGCTAAACACAGAAGTTTCCCGTATTATATTAGTAAAGTATTTGGTTTAAGTTTGAATCGATTGTGAGTTGAGTTGCCTCCTCGATAGCTCAGAACTCTGAACATAGACCATGTTCATGTTCAGTTTTAAAACTACAATGTCAACGCAATGCTAAAATTTGACCGTCATGGCAATTTGATGCGTCGTGACGAATCATCACAAAAGAACGAGGAGATGCCACGTTATTATTGATCGAATGAAGCAATGCATTATGTTATGGTGAAGGAGAATGAATATTTTCCATTTCAAATTTTTCCCCGATTTTCAGTCTCAAAAGTTTAAAATGAGTTTAGATTCTAGTATAAATTTAGAAACCTCACGGAAGAGGATCAAAATAGAACATTTTTTTTGCAAACTTATATTTAATACACTTAACAACAATAAAGAGCTTTTAGTAAAAAAAAAAAAAATTAATTAGAAAGTTTCTAGCTTAATTAAGTTACACGATTAGAGTATTTATTTCAAAATGAATGAATTCTGGTTAACCGCATGTTGAACAATAAAGAAAACATGAATAATATTAATAATTAATTATAACAAATATTCGAAACGATCACTACGCTGTTCTAAACAATAAGCACGCCTGTGCATTTATTACATTTTGAAATTCAAATTGCCACAACGATCGAATTCTAGCATTGCGTTGACTATCATTTTAAAACTGAACATGGTCTATGGTCAGAGTTAAAAAAAGTCTCTGTATATATATATATATATATATATATATATATATATATATATATATATATGCTCATAACTTCGAGGGCGTATTCTACTTTAAAAAATAATATAAGTTTTCGATATAAACATATATCCAAAAATCATTCGTTTCCAAGATACAGGGTGTCAAAGTTTTGTAAAATTTTTCGATTTTTTTTAATAGCTTCCACAGTGTTTCAGATATTGTTTGAAATTTAGTAAAGTTATTACCTTATCAAGAAGCATTAATTTGAGTATTTTAAATTTTTTTAATTCTACAGGGTGGTCCATTTTTGGGGGTGTCGGTACCTTAATCCCCCACAAACTTTTTTGCGGTACGCCTTTGGTGTATTTTGATTACAGATTTAGATTTCTTATTCAATTTAGAAAAAAATTTATCTCTTGAGTTTTTTTCGTAAAGTGCACGATTTTCGAGATGAATGAGAAAAACTGTCCAAAAACATAGGAATTTTAGTTTACCGCTTTTTCGCATTTTTCCCAAAAACAATGCGTTTCTCGAACAAATGTAACTTATGAAGAATTGTTTAAATGTAATTGACATACCAAGTTTTTTTTTTAAGTCAGTGTCGCACCCCGATGAAATTTGGGGGGAAAAGAGGTTCTGAAACCCAAAAAAATAGGACACCCTGCTGGTAAATCTGCGAAGATAATTAGAGTAGGTTATGATGCATAGCAACCATTTGATATCTGACATTTTTGACAACTTAAAACGTAAATAAAGTTTAATTGCATTTGCGTGTAAACAATTCAGTTGAATTTATTTAAGTGTTTACGTGTTTTTTAAAATGCCTAATGTGTTTACAAACGCCGAATATGCGGACATACATTTTATTTACGGTTTCACTAATGGAAATTCTTCTGAAGCGGTTAGGGAATATCGTCGGAGATTTCCCAATAGAAGACAACCTGACATAAAAGTGTTCAGGGAGGTACATCGTCGATTTAAAGAAGGTGGTTTAAAAAAAAACGTAAGAGGTCATGATATACGGAATGACAGACATAGACCTGAAATATTGCGTTTGTTTAACAATAATGATCGCTTAAGTTCTCGTGCTGCTGCAAGACAACTGAATGCTCAAAACCTACGGGTATCCAAAAGTAAAGTTTTACGAACATTGCATAAGGATAACAGAAAATCATTTCAGTTACAACCCGTGCAACATCTAAGGCCTGGAGATGTTCCAAAGCGAATTGAATTTTGCAACTGGATTATAAGATCGGTTGAAAGAGACAACTCATTTTTACGGAAAATATTGTGGACGGATGAGTCTACATTTACTCGCCGAGGGATAGTAAACTACCATAACCTCCATGTTTGGAGCAATCAAAACCCACATCAAATCAGGCCGCGGTCCTTCCAGACCGAATTAAGCTTAAATGTATGGTTGGGAGTCATTGATAATATCTTGAATATTTTTCCTTCCCCCCCGGGTAAATTCACAAGTATTTTTGAATTTTCTTGAAAATGATTTGCCCATTTGTTTGGAAGATGTTCCGCTAGATTTAAGGCACGAAGCTTGGCTACAAATGGATTGTGCACCAGCACATTTTGGAAGGAACGTACGCGAATGGTGCGATATAAATTTTCCGCAAAAGTGGATAGAACGGTTAGGAAGAGATATGGACCATGTACCAGCAATAGGGCCAGCCGCCTGGCCGCCTACGTCTCCCGATTTGACCGTTCTCGACTTTTTTGTGTGGGGGTATCTTAAAGACGTAGTGTATGCTGCTCCAGTTGATACAGAAGAGCAGCTACATGCGAGGATCGAGGAAGCATGTGAGACCCTGCGCAATAGACCACATCAATTGTCCGATGCTGTAAACTCAACATATCGTCGTTGCCAAATGTGCATTAATTCAAATGGATTTCATTTTGAACAAAATTTATAAAATTTTAAATAATATGTATGTGCATATTTATTGTAGTTAATTAAATAATTGGTGTTTGTAATTTCGTTTATTAAAGTTAAAAAATCTCGAAAATCGTGCACTTTACGAAAACAAATCAATAAACACATTTTTTTCTAAATTGAATAAGAAATCTAAATCTGCAATCAAAATACACAAGGGGCATACCACTAAAATATTTGTGGGGGATTAAGGTACCGACACCCCCAAAAATGGACCACCCGGTAGAATTTAAAAAATTTAAAATACTCAAATTAATGCTTCTTGATAAGGTAATAACTTTACCAAATTTCAAATCATATCTGAAAAACTGTGGAAGCTATTAAAAAAAATCAATAAATTTTAAAAAACTTTGACACCCTGTATCTTGGAAACGAAGGATTTTTGGATATATGTTTATATCGAAAACTTATATTATTTTTTAAAGTAGAATACGCCCTCGAAGCTATGAGCATAAAATTCAGACCACCCTGTATATATATATATATATATATATATATATATATATATATATATATATATATATATATATACAGGGTTGTCAATAGTACGTCAAAGTGAATTCGCGGCAGAACTGTGCACAGTATAAAAAATTTTTCATACAAAAGTTGCTTGAATTCAAGCAAGCTATAACCTAAAAATATTTTCGCATATACAGGATATTCCATAACAGCGGTACATAACCTACCTTTCTTATTTTAAGTGGAATGATATAGTTTTCAATGCGAATTTCGTTTCTACTCTGAAAAACAACCACTTCCTATTAAACATGTATAAAATTATCATTTTACGTCAAAATTTATTTTGAGGTTACTACCAAATCTATGGATTTGTAACTCCGTATGTAATTAGTGCAGACATCGACCTGTTAAGAAATATTGTGACTCATTTATTTTTTATACAGGGTGTACCAGAAATATAAATTAATAGTCTCTTTGTTTTAAATGTAAATAACTAACTTATCTTAAATACAACACCCTGTATATTATTACATTATTGGAAAGAAAATTGAAAGACCTATATTTTTTGTAATAAGCAAATTTTGTCTATTTGCAACAGTTTTTTAAATATTTACAATTTTAAGATTTTAATTATAATTTTTCATGGTATAATAAATGTGCACCCTTTATAATATTAGGTATATTGACCAGAAAACGAATAAAACAGTTACCATAATTAAATAATTGGTAAAATGTATTGAGTTTTATATTACGTATGTGATGAG
The DNA here is from genome assembly GCA_036346205.1 of Vesta saturnalis. Classification (NCBI taxonomy): domain Eukaryota; kingdom Metazoa; phylum Arthropoda; class Insecta; order Coleoptera; family Lampyridae; genus Vesta; species Vesta saturnalis. The sequence continues at coordinate 103,677 of JARFJB010002243.1, forward strand.
GATGTAATTTCATAAAAAAACTTTTAATAGATATAAGAATAGTACTAGGAAAAAAGAAACTTTTTTAAGAAGCACACCTTTATTTACGTGTAGAAAGTGTACTAAAAAGGAAAAAAATATCTTTTTTCTTTGCAGCACAATGTAACCAAAAATATTTACGACTAAAAATAAAAGCTGGGGGTACGCTCATTTTATAAACATATGACCGAGAGAAATGAATTATGCGCCCCACGCTGTTGTTTCTAGTCGTAAAGATCTTTGATCACATTTTGGTGCAAAGAAAAAAATCGTTTTCTGGCCAATATACCTAATATTATACAGGGTGTACAGTGATTATACCACTAAAAATTAAAATAAAAATCTTAAAGTTATAAGTATTTCACAAACCATTGCGGATAAACAAAATTTGCTTATTACAAAAAATGTAGCTATTTCAATTTTCTTTCAAATAATGTAATAATATACAGGGTGTTGCATTTAAGATAAGATAGTTACTTGCATTTAAAACAAAAAACTATAAATTCATATTTCTGGTACACCCTGTATAGAAATTAAATAAGTAACAATATTTCTTAAATGATCAATGTCTGCACTAATTACACGCAGAGCTCCAAATTCAAAGATTTGGTAGTTACCTCAAAATAAATTTTGGAACTACGATAAGCCATAATTTTTTATCTAAAAGCACAAATATTTCAAAAACGGTTAAGGTTAGCTGTATGACATGTTTAATAGAATGTGGTTGTTTTTCAGAGTAGAAACGAAATCCGCAGTAAAAACTATGTCAGCCCATTTAAAATAAGAAAGACAGGTTATGTACCGCTGTTATGCGAAAATATTTTTAGGTTATAGTGTGCCTGAATTCAAGCAACTTTTGTATAAAACAGTTTTTTCTGCTGTGCACAGTTTAGCCACTAATTCCACTTTGACGCACTAATCAGCAACCGTACGTACGTTTGACAACTATTCTGGCAACCGTACGTTAAAGTGTTGGTCTAAATATCATAATGGCATGGCGTCTTGCGATGTTGCCTATTCTCGTAATATAACAAAATAATCATTCTGGCGTCTTAAAATATATCCAATGTTTATATTGCAAACGTTTAGACGTCAGTATATTTGTGTGCAATCAGTTTGACGTCTAATTTAAAATTCTTTAAAATATGATGGTTCTGTCACTGAATTATCCCATAATTTTGGCGTGTTTATTTAAAACATATATAATGTTATTATTGCATCATTTGAGAGTCCAAATATTTTTATTATGTGCAATCAGGTCGATGTTTTCTCTTCTTTACGTTATCTATAAATCGTTTCCAGTTAGTATTTCTGTTAATATGAATAGATTTTATGGATTGTTTCTATAGTTATTTTATGGAATACACTTTTATTTTTGCTGATGTATCAAATATTGTTCCTAAGCTTGAAATTATAATTAAAGTGAAGTCAAGTATTTAGTGTACTACCGAGTCATTTTTCTAATTTATTGTTTGCACTCGCAAGAGTAATAGATATTTATGTATTAAGGGCATAATCTACAATTATGCCCGTGGTACATACAATGTTTTATTTTATTTTGCACCATGAAACTGGAACAAAATATTAAAAAGATTCAGTATTTTCGGCAAGTTTTTAAATGCAAATGCAGTGAAATAAAGTCGACAGTAGGCTAATTTGTTGTTACTAAGATACTGTGATATTGCTATTACATATCATGTCATGTGTTTGCTGTCAATCATGCTGCTTAGCATCAATGACATTTCCGTGTTATAAAGACCACATTACGCCCGCATTTGGAGGCGTATAAAAAACATTATGGTGGCAAAATAAAATAAAAGTCTTTTATGGCCACAAAGTAGGGACTAAAATAACGTATGAAAATAATAGTCTGTTTGTTTTTTTTATTGATTGATTTCCATGACATGTTTTAGTCTTTACTAACTTGATTTATGTATGGTTAAAAGTTATTCATGAACACCACGGTGTAAGAAAAGAGGTAATCCGTCGTACCGAGTGAATCGTACATCATATTCCCCACAGACGCTGCGATCACGCATTGAGGGTAAAATGTGGGCCACTGCGCAGTCTATGTTATGCCACGAATTGTTCGAGTGATAGTAATACAACTGAGCAAATTTCGATGTTTACAGCTCCATCTAATCATCAAGAGCTTGAAAAATGGATTGAACATGTTCCGGCAAAGAAAAACGAAAGTTATGTGTCGGTGATTACGTGTGTGGATTACACTTTTCATTGTATCTTTTCCATGTAAATATTGAAAGTGTTTATTTGTAGTGTCATTGTTACTTCCGATTGTGATTTAATATACATACCAAAATCTCATCCCCTCTCCTTTATGTATGGGACCAAAGATTTTTAATAACTTATCAGTGTGTGATGGCTCCAGCTTCTACCTTCGATTAGTGAAGCAAATACGGATTAAAATAACAATTTCTAAATCAATAGAGTACTGTACGGTAGGAGTGAGTTTTTGAACATATTTTATACTCAGCGGTTCGAATATTAATAATGGACAAAGACAATAATAATCTAACCAGTAAAATTTTGTAACGTGTAAAAAAAGGCACGTAAATGACATTTGGGATTGCTGTATGGTTGAATTTCTACGAAAAAATGACGGCTCTTTTAAACCCATACCAGATGTGATTATTGAAACTCGTGGAATTGTAAAGTGAACTTAAGGCGCAAATACCACCCCTTTGTCTTGAACTCAAACAGGTAAACATTTTTCAATGACAATGAATTATAGAGAACTAATAAAATAACTTAATTTTAAATGGATCGTATCCGCATTCCAAAGCAAAAAAAAAGCAAATAAATAGATAAATATACAAATAACTAGCTGTAATTAATAATCAAAATTCTGAATGAAATGCTGTTTCTTTTCTCAAATAAATAAAACGTATTTAGTAGTTAAAAGAATGAGAGGTCAAGTCGTTAGGGGGAAACCCGCCCGTTTCTGTAATATTTTAACAATTGAAATATAAATACATCTTAAATCCGACAGTAAATAAATAAAGCAATTCAGTTTTTAGTAGCAAATTAAATACATACTAAATTGAATAGATCCTCATAGTTTTAATTTAAATAATTAGTATCCCTCACTTCTTTACAATAATCATTTTATAAATAAGAAATGTAGCTATTTAAAGAAAATTTAGTTTTACTAAAAGTTCACATTATCGATTGAAGTACAATACTTTCTTTTATTCTCAAAATAATAAAACAAGAAACCAGGTAAACGCAAAGGGAAAGCAGGTAGGCGCGTTACCAGCAATTGTAAATTGAAAATTTTAATAATAAAAATTTAAAATAGTAAATAGCATATTATATTACTCTAAAAGTTTACTTTTCGATTATTCAAATACCTTCTTTTATGTTCAAAAAAAAAACAAGGAAATTTAAACGTAAAAGATTATCGTATTTTTTAAGTTTAATAATTAGCTTTATTTCTTTGCTTTTAGTTAGCGAAACAAATACATGTTAAATGACAACTTCTAAATCAATAAAATAAGGGTAAGGGTTTGAACAGGTTTTTATACCCAGCGGTTTGAATATTAATAATAAAGAAAGATAATAATCTAACCAGTAAAAGGCTCTTTAGTTGAAATAGGCGCGAAACAACATTTAGGATTGCTACAGTAATTACGAAAAATATGGCTCTTCTAAACTCATGTGATTGTTAAAACTCATAAAATCATAAAGCAAACGTAAACCTTTTGTCTAAGGATTGAACTCAAACAGGTAAACATTGTTGCAATAACAATGAATCACAGAGAACTAATAAAATATTTATTCAAGTTGTCACGGCTCGCGACAATAATAAAACAGCTTTGATAAATAAAAATTAAACGACAAAGAAATAACTATAACTCGGAAAGCTTAAAAAAAAAATTGAATGATTTGGTCGCGAATAAATAACAGCAAGTACGGTGATGGGCGCGGAGCCAGGAATCGCGTATGGAGCAATATGGTTGAAACGTGGTGTGATTGAAGGGTATGTAAGAGTACAGCAAGTATACGATCTATTATTTATATCTATCTATTACGTCGTGGCAGTAGACAAATAACTGTCCGATAGTAGTACGATACCGTTAGTAGGGAATGCTACATCGTCCGGGGCACGATTTGGCCAGTAACCGGTCTGCTTGCTATGGTATTACTCAAGAGAACAATACAATTGCCCCGGATTGATCTGGCTACAGGGGGCGGTCAAGGTCGAAACAGACAGGCCCCGTTGCTGACGACTGTGCAAGGAATGAATGGCGAGTCGGTACGTGGAATGTTAGAGGTATGCATGGTTTCAATTTGAAATTGCGAATGTAATGTACGAAAGACACCTTGATATTCTGTGTGTACCGGAGACAGCGCAGAGGAAATGATGCTGTGAAGATGGAGGATGGAAGCCTGGTACTATGGTCAAGAGTTGAGACTGAAGTCCATGGCGCAAAAGGAGTTGGAATGATCATAAGTGAAAGAGCGAAAAGATTTGTTAAACAATACGAATTGGTATCTCCCCGGGTAATATGGGTTAGAATGAAAGTGGAGTTTTGAAGAATGTTTCTTATTGCATGCTATGCACCGGTGAATAGAGAAAGAAACCAGGAGCATGGGAACTTTTGGAATGAAGTAGAGAACGTGTTGAACGTATGTAAGCCAAACGAAAGAGTGATGATAGTGGAGGATATGAAGGGATGAGTCGTTGTAGAGAGAGAACATAGTGAACGCGTTCTAGGAAAGTTTGGAGACGAAAGAGTCAATGAGAATGGTGAACACCTGCTGAACATCTGTGTGGAGAGAAGCCTGTTTGTATCCAATACGTGGTTTAAACATAAACATGTGCATATGTATACATGGCAAAGAGGTGAATCTAAAAGTCTGATAGACTTGATGAACGGCTTAGAAACCTGGTGAAAGACGCAAAAGTAATGCGCGGATCGGAGTGTGGATCGGACCACTTTTTGGTTGTATCGAGAGTGTGCTTAGGGCAAACGTGGGTCTGGGGAAGGAAAGCAAACATAGTGCGAACGTCCAGAATTAGGGTTGACAAACTAGTGGATAATGGTGCGAGAATGAAATACGCAGATGATGTGAGTAAGGAGTTGAATGTGAATGAAGCAGTGTGGAACGAACAATTAAAAAACACTGACGTTGAAAGTGTATGGATAAGCTTGAAAAAGTCTGTTGTGAATTGTGCTGTGCGAATATGTGGAAGAGCGACTGTAGGTAGTCAGAAAGAGTGTGCTTGGTCGAATGAGTCGGTAAAAAAGGCAGTATCTAAGAAAAAATATGCGTACATGGCATTGATTGCTGCAAAAAATGAGACTGAGAAGAAGCGCTTGTATTAGGTGTACAGATTAAGAAACAAAGAAGCGAAGGAGGCAGTGAGAATAAGTAAAGAGGAAGTGATGGCTGTGGAAGGAGAGAAAATGCAGAATGATTTTGAGGGAAATAAAAAACTCTTCTAGAAATGGGCCAAAAATACAAAACGTGGCTCAAAACAGAACGCTGCAGGAGTGATGAATATTAGCAACGAAATAGTATGGGACTATTGTGAAGTGAGGAAATGCTGGAAAGAATATTTCGGAAAGCTGTACAGTAGTGAGGAAAGTAAGACTGAAAGGTTAAATAAGGAGAATATAGAAGGAGTGATGAATGAAACTGAGAAGCATATTGGAATAAATGAGGTAGAGAAAACGGTAGGAAGGTTGAAAAACGGCAAGGGAGCAGGCGTAGATGAAATCACTGGTGAAATGCTAAAGTATGGTGGTGCAAAGCTTATACGAAAATTGTGTGAATTATTCAATGTATGCCTTATGTGTGGAAAAGTGCCGAGGGATTGGAAGAGCGCGATCATTGTACCATGTATAAGGTAAGGGAACAAGAGTGATTGTAAGAACTACAGAGGAATAAGTTTGCTCAGCGTGCCTGGTAAAGTATTTGGAAGAATACTGATTAATAGAGTACGAGAAACTACACAAACTCAGATTTGGGATGTGCAAGGTGGCTTCATGCCAGGGAGAGGATGTGTCGATCAGATGGTTGCTCTCCAGCAGGTGTTGTACTGTGCGTTTGTAGATCTGGAGAAAGCATATGACAGGGTGAATAGGGAGAAGCTGTGGGAAATATTAAATGAATATGGGGTAAATAAAGGTCTAATAAATGGAATAAGGGCAGTATACAACGGTAGTTGGCATGTGTTAGGGTGAGAGGAGGTGTGAGTGAATACTTTAATATTGGGCAATAAGTGCGACAAAGCTGTGTGATGCCATCGTGGTTGTTCAATGTATACATGGATAAATATGTTAGACAAGCATGTACCGATACAAATGGTGTAATGGTTGGTGACGTAAATGTACGACTTCTGGTGTATGCGAATGAGACAGTCTTATTAAGTGACAGTACAGATGTGCTGCAAACCGCCCTGAGGAAGTTTGATGCAGCAAAGGTAAGTGTGAACAAAACTAAGATTGTGATGTTCAATCGGGAAGGTGGAAAGGAGAGTAGAGTATTTACTATGAAAGATGAAATTGTGGAGCAAGTGGACGAGCTGGTATATCTCGGTAGAATGTTTACTGCAAATGGTACAATGGAGGGCGAGATTAGACGAAGGGTCAATGCTGGAAGGAAAGTGATTGGAGGTATGTGGACGATAATGAGAAATGAAAGCATGAGCCTAGTTGCTAAACGAGCAATCTATAATGGCGTATTCATCCCGTCAGTACTGTATGGAAGTGAGGCATGGGCATGTCAAAAAAAGCACGAAAGAAAAATAAATGCCGTGGGTATGAGATTCCTGAGAAGCGTATTTGGTAAAACGAGAAGGGACAAGATAAAAAATGAATGCATAATGACGGAGTGTAGTGAGGAAAAGACGATGATGGATAGATATAAAAGTAGTACATTACGTTCGTTTGGGCACATTGAGAGAATGAACAACGCAGGATTAACGAAACAAATATATGTGGGTGAGGTTAGAGAAAAGACCAGGCCTGGTAGGCCGCGTAAAACTCGGCTGAATGTAGTAGAATCCATGATAAAGGGAAGAAAGATAAGGAGTTTTAAAAATAAAAGTGCATGTCAGAGACAATTGTTTTTGCCTACCCCGCAAGGGAATGGCGTGAAGTTAAGTTAAGTTAATCAGTGTATTTAAACAGAGCTTGTAGAGTTGTGGTATCACACCTGCTAAGCATCGGGGAGGTGATGGGTTCGATTCCCGTTACCGTTTACCTTTTATGAGTTTTTTTTCAGGGGGTTTTCCTCAAGCACATGTAGTGGAATGGTCACTGCGTATATACACACCATGGGCGGCTACTTAGGCGAATTCTGGGGTGGTATTTTTCCCTTCAGAATCCTAACTCCGTTCCTTCCGATCCAACCCTGACCACACTCATCCTTAATCCCACCATTCATATATACGTATGCTGGGAATCCATGATTGTGGTTGAAGGAGATTGGAAAGCTCAAGCAGCCCGCCCTGCCCCATGGGGAGGGAATGAAGTACGTGGCTTTCTTCTTTTGCTGTATTAGTTAAAAGCTATTCCTATTTTAAGAGTATTTAAAACTAAATTAAAAATCTTTCTGCAAGAACACAAATTCTATGAACTGAGTAATTATCTATCTATAAATTTTAAGTAATGCTGTATTTTTGTCATTTTTAATTTTGTAATGTTTAGCTCTCATAAGCTCTATTATTATACACATTTAATATGACCTTTCACTAATAAAAATGTCAAAAGCATGTAATTAAATTATTTTATGCTGTGCAGACAGATTGTAAAGATACAACTTAAAACTAAGATTTAGATAAACAATTATATAACCAAAATCTCTCAACCGTTATGAATTATTACTTTTAAATAAGAAACCTGTAAGGAATTTCACAGTACAAACAAGCTGTAAAATTAAAGTGTTTACACTATTTGTGTAATTGTAAGTATATATTTATATCGCTAAAGGCATAACGTTATTTATTTCGAGTACAGCCGTACTGTGATTTTACGTTCCTTTAAATTGACACTTCATTGTGGCAAGCTATTCGTCGCCATTTCAGCCTCTAACCCCACCAGCGCCCCGCCCGGAAAAGTGAAGAACTAACGACACAAGAATTTCCCATATTAGAGAGTTGACACTCCTTTCTTTTTACACCGTGATGAACACTCATAAACCTGTTAAATGCTTGATAAATTACTGTAGCAGTTCAAAACATAGTATATACACTCTGGAACAAAGTGCTATTTTTCCCTTGGTGCATTGGACCACTTGGGCTTCGCCATTAGGAAACGATTCGCACCGTGCAAAAATCATGCATTTCTCTCCCTTGACGTATAATGCACTATTGTATTAACTACACAAGCTGCTAAACACTATAAAGATTTTTTTTAATGCAGTAATCCTAAGGTCCCATAGCGTCAATACTGATGGGTTTCAGTGCATCACACTATAATGAAAGGACAGAAAAGTATCACTTCCGAAGTGATACCTTGAATAATTTTTCCCCGTTGCACGAACGAACTATAGGTGTCCATAAAAGAACTAATGTCATATCCTTATCACAAATAGCTGATTTCGCTTTATTACGAATTACGGCGATTATGGTAATTTAACACAACGTTTAGTAGTAGTTTTCTCAGATTAATCTAACGATACCATTATTTATAAAAAATATCTGATATAGAAAAACACACGACTTTTCAACCAACAAAAAGGGAATTAAAAGAAATGAAATAATTTTAATAACAATTTTTTTAGGATAATTATGCAACCTCTTATTTAAGACGTTAATAATAGAAACAGACAACATTGTCAAAATAAAAACAATAATCTATGTCAGATGGACTTTTAAAACTTCATGTCAGATAGAGGTTAATAATATCTAAATGCTAACTTGAAAAAAAAATTCCAAAGCCGCCTGCTTCTATAAAAATATCGATAATACTGTTTAAACATTTTTATATATACCACTAGTGCGTCCAAAATTATTGATTACCCGGGAAAAATTAAAGAGCCTGAATCCAACAGAGAAAACCATAGGATATTTCAGAACATATATATATATATATATATATATATATATATATATATATATATATATATATATATATATATATATATATATATATATATATATATATATATATATATAATAAAAAATAAAAAAAATGTGGGAGTTGTTGTTACAAAGGTAAATCGCACCACGGTCTAGCTCAGTGAGGTACAAACTTATAAAACTTACTGAGATTGAGAACTCGTTCATCAGGTGTGAGGAAAGCAGAGATATTTTCATAGATATAATCAGTATTCGCATCTGTTTTAATTGGGCACCACTCAATTTCTAGGTTTAATAAATAAAATACAACAAAAATTGAGAAAGGTTGTATCTCAGAACATAATAGGTAATCTGAATAAGCACTAAACATCTGTATTTATATGTATATTTAATAAACAAAATGTCTGATTAATATCAGAATAAAATAACTAAAACGATACTTCTTGTACTGCCTTACAATCTTAAAGTACTAAATTAAACACTGTAGATAAACGTACAATCTATTGTTTACTTAGAATTCAAAATGCAATCTATTCAACATGAAGGTATTCAATAATGAAACGTATATTGACCAATGCCAACAAATTACAGTTGTGATAGGTTATGAACTCAAATGTTTTTATCAGGAGCAGGACTCAATTGTTCCTTTTTATTACGATTATCTTTCGAAACTAAATTAATACTTAATCAACAATACACAAATAAATCTACCAAAAGATAAACGTGCTTAAATGAGTTCTTCATAATCTTAAATCTAACTCTTACTTAAAAATTGTCCATTAATCCTTTCTTTTCCTTTCTTCTTTATTCTCGTACATCCAATATTTGTAATCCTTAAATTTGGCTGAAGCACATAACAAATGCTCCACAAAACTTATTCCTTTTTTATGCACTCGCGATTGGTTCACTAGCGAGGTTATTACTACCCAAACACATATAATAACGATAAGCATATGGTTGCCTCTTCAAAATTTCTTAACAACTTTTAAAACAATTTAGTCCTTTATACAAATAAACTTCTCAATGTCATATAACGTTACTTAAACTTTGGCTTAATATACAATGAACCTTTCGTTCACTTAACAGGTGATCTCAAATACTTGTAGCTGAATCTCGTTACAAGCGCGCCGCACTTAATACTTTAACATAACATCTGCTATCTTTATTCAAATCTGCTTACGCACTATTATTTTCTTGAAGATAAACAAACTAATTTTTACCTTCAACTTCAATTTTAACTATGGTATTGTTTATGAATGTCTTTTTCAATTTATCCCCGGTTCGGGTAACGCAGTTAATTAAACAATTACTGCCTCATTAAAATTTCACAAACATACTCCAACATCCTCACAGTCTATCCCACACTACCTCGCACGCGCCTTCCGCCAACCTTCACCACAAGCAACAGCTAAAACCGAAAGCTTAACTGCCTACCTCTAACTTCAACTAACTAACCCTCGTCAATCTCTGACTTCCCTATTTATAACCTCAGTCATCCATCTTTAAACATGTCTTCCTTCCGCGTCATATTCTCCAATAATATTCACTCAAAATGTTATCGTTCTGATAACTGCTTCCCTCTATACAAGCACGCGTGTAATTACAATACATCGCCATATTTGTTTTCACTTACAAATTTTACAATTACTTCACGAAGAAATCATCTTTCGTCATTACATTCGTTCAGTGGCCCCTCTGGACCATTACACAACTTTTAACCGTTATCTCCAACTTGCGCTCGATCTCGTTCCGCAACATTTGCAAAAATCAGTACAGTCTAATGTCTCAAATTCCATATACACACATTTATTCTCAACACAATTGCACAACCTTACAAAACTTTCTGAAATTAATACTTAAACATACCCAATCTTTCTCCACATATTTTCTAAAACATTCCACACTTATTCTTCACATTTTCTAACCAAGATTACCCATTTATCTTCAAACATTCCTTTCTTTATCGTCAGCAAAACAGAAGCAATCCAGTGGAAAGCATTATCGTCCCATGGACAAATTTCTTTTCACATTTACCTTCATCAGAGTTTATTTCTTTCAACTTCAATGTCTTTATAATATTCAAATACACGTCTCTACATACTAAATAATATCTTTCCTAAAATTCCAGTGGCGTATCATACACCCACATACATTATGCACATACACAAAATTTTTTTTTTTCCGTTCAAACTCAATACACTCGTGCTTAAAACACGTAATACACGTCAGTATAACATCCTATATACAGGGTGCGTCATCGCAACCTGACACCTCCTCCACAAGGAGATTTTCTTCCAGAAAAACTCAAAAATACTGGTCCTACGAGACCTACACAAAGTCAAAAACTCAAACACTTCACCGAGGTCCGCTCGTGAAGCCACAACCCAACAATATACGACGGCTATACCGTAAAGTGGTCTAAAACCAAAATAACCCTAATCTAAGTAATCCTAACTATATACGACGGCTATACCGTAAAGTGGTCTAAAACCAAAATACCAAAACCTTCAACATGGGACTCAACTCCCCCGTCAAGACCAAGGTCTCACCCTACCTCGACACACCCCTTTGATTAGTCGCCTCTTACGACAAGCAGTTGGCCTCTGCTGTAGGAAAATTCTAGGGCCGTCCCTACACAGCCAAGTGCGCCCCAAGGACACAAACAAAACAGACAAATTCTGATACAAAAGAAAATAGAAATAGTCAACTCCACACGCCCGATAGTTTTTCCGACCAACCTACCAATGTCCATCTGACGGTAGAACAAACAAACAAAAATTCGATCTATACATTCAATAGCCTAACCTACTATATATACATACTAAAATCTTATCTAACTTAATCGTCTGAGGGTCTAAACTTTAAATCTTTGGCATGCCATATGCCTCTAGAGTCGCCCGAGGCGTCCGATAACTCATACGTCTGATACGAAACTTTTTTCTTTATATAAAACGGTCCAATAAATTTAGGTGCTAATTTCGCGGCAAAATAACGCGACGCGTCCGATAAAACATAATTCTTCCGCCACACAGTATCTCCTACTTGAAAAGTAGCTAATCTTCTTCGTAAATCGTAATTCTTCTTACTTCTAATATACGCTGCATTCAATCTTCTCTTAATGTCATCATACACTTCTTGAAAAACATTGCCTCTAGCAATTAAAGGTTCTCTATTCGCAAACGCGACGTCATTCAAAGTATTCCCCACTACGGGTTCTCGATGTCTCGTTCCATCGAGATTAATTTCTCTACCAAAATTCGCAAAATACGGCGTCATCCCAGTAACTTCATGAGTAGCTGTCCTAATTGCACAAGCCACCTTCGCTAAATACTTGTCCCAATTTCTCTGATTGTCTTCAATATATGATGCTAACATAGTCTTAATTACTCGATTAACCCTTTCTGTTGGGTTCGCCTGAGGGTGATAATTTGCATTAAAAATGATCTTGGCATTATACGATGCCACCATATTCCTAAAAACTGCACTTCTAAATTGTGATCCGTTATCACATAACACATACAACGGTACACCAAATAATAAAAACACATTTTCTTCGATATTTTTCACAACACCCGCGGCCGTAGCCGTACGTAACGGGAAAAATAACACAAATTTCGTAAAATAATCTGACACTACTAGAACATAACTATAACCACTTTTAGACCTTGGAAGAGGTCCCACAATATCCGTCGAAATCATTTGCCACGGTTTATCGATAACTGGATGCTGAGTCATCAATCCTGCCGGTAATCGCTGTTCAGGTTTATGTGCTATACACACTTCACACTTATTCACATAACGTTTCACATCATTCTTTAACTTAGGCCAATAATATAATTTCGAAATACGCTCATATGTCTTGAATATTCCTGCATGCCCTGCAGTAGGTTCGTCATGATACTTTCTCAACATTTCGCCACGCTTCGCCTTCGGAATAACTTCACGCCAACTTTCCGCGTCTTCACGTAAATTCGGATAACTACACGTCACATGCTTATATAACTTCCCATCTTGAACTCTCCATTTTGGATACGCTATCGGTCGATTCTCAATACATCTCTTCATTCTGTCAATCCATTTATCTTCTACAATATCGTCTTCTTCATTATGGTCTTCGCCGGTAATGTCACTGTCGGTATTATCTTCACTACACGTTTCCTCAATAACGGGAACTGATCGCGATAAGGTATCGGGTACCACATGATCTCTACCCTTCCTATGTATAACTTCAAAATCATACTGCTGGAGCCTAACAGCCCATCGAGCCAAACGTCCTGTTGGATCCTTCAAATTATGTAACCATACTAAAGATGCATGGTCCGTAATAACGCTAAACTTAACTCCCTCGATGTATGGTCTTAGCTTCTCTATCGACCATAACACCGCCAAACACTCCTTCTCCGTAGTCGAAAACTTCCGTTCGCTACGCGTCAATGATCTACTATTATAACATATAACTTTCTCCACTCCATCAATAGTCTGAGTCAAAACTGAGCCGATTCCATAATCCGATGCGTCAGTTTGAATCGAAAACGGTAAACTAAAATCTGGACACGTCAAAATAGGTGCTGTCACTAAACAATTCTTAATAATATCCAACGCTTCACTACATTCTTCCGTCCACTCAAAGCGTACATTTTTCTTCAATAATTTCGTAAGAGGTGCGATAATAGACGAAAACTGCGCGATAAAACGCCGATACCACGATGCCATACCGATAATTCTTCTAATTTCCGTCGCTGTAGTCGGAACCGGAATCTTCAAAATCGCTTCAACCTTCTCGGGATCAACTGATAAACCGGTAGAATTTACCACATAACCCAAATAACGCAATTCGTCACGACAAAAGGAACACTTGTCCTTGCTCAACGTTAAACCTGCCCGTTCAAAACGCTTAAACACTTCCGTTAACACTTCAATATGTTTCTCAAACGTCGGTGTACAAATTATAGTATCATCAAGATAAACAAACACATAAGGTTCCAATTCTGAACCAATAACACTGTCAATTAATCGTTGCCACGATGCCGGTGCATTAACTAAGCCAAAAGGCATTCTCTTAAACTGATAAAGACCCCTATTGGGTACCGTAAAAGCCGTAAACTCCTTCGAATCCTCCGCCATTGGCAGTTGCCAATACGCAGACTTAATATCTAAAGACGAAATAAACTTCGCGTCACGAAGACGATCTAAAATTGACGAAACGTAAGGAATAGGATAAGCATCCTTCTCCGTAACCTTATTCAACTTGCGATAATCTACACAAAACCTATATTTCCCGTCCTTCTTTTTGACCATAACAATGGGACTAGCCCATGCACTACTCGATTTCTCAACCACTCCAAGCTTCAACATTTTCTCTAACTCATCATCAATATGTCTCTGCATAAATGGTGATACACGATAATACCTCTGCTTAATAGGCTCACTATTGGTCCTAATTCGGTGCTCTACTAAATTTGCGCAACCTAACTCTTTCTCCTCAGTCCTCACAAAATAATCCTCAACTAAATTGTCTAATAAATTCAATTGATCGGTAGTCAAATCTAAACGTGAATGTATTACTAAATCCCTAGTCTCTAAAATTTCAATCTCACTCAAACTTTCAAACTGCCATTCTCCTCTACGAAAATCAGGTACAATACCTGCCTTTTTCCAAAAATCCCATCCTAATATCATCTGATGTCTTATATCGGGTACAATAATCACGTCCATTATAACAATTTTTCCTCTAATTTCAATCGGAATCGTCACAGTGCCTACAGATAACACTTTCTGGCCATTCGCCACAACACACGTAGTCACACGCTTACTTCTACACCTAACTCCTAACCTTTCTAAGCTATTCCACCCTTTTATTCCCAAAATCGTTCTAGAAGAACCACTATCCAAAAGTGCTAACATAGACTGACTATAAACATTAACATAAATAAACGGTCTCTCATCTGAACCCTGATTGTCAAACATATACTCCATTAAAACTTTATTTTTCGAAAACGTTATCTCCGCTTTATTTCGAGAACTATTATAAAATATAGCCGACTCTACAAAAATTTCGGAAGACAATATGCGACTGTCTATTGCCTCCCTTCCCCATTTCCCTGATTACGTGAAAATCGTGAACATTTAGGACATGTCCTAACGGTAAAATCTGCCCTACCACATCGATAACAATACATATTCTTTTTCGGTACCTGACACTGAACTGCCTTATGATTGCCTTGCTTGCAATTCCAACACAACAAAGGTTTCGCCACATTCATAATCTTTTTGGACCCAGACGGTTTCACTTCCACTCTCTCCGATACCTTAACTCCGTCACCCTTCACAACATTACGTGCCTCACTCACACTCTCTACTTCACGTACATATGCTAAATCGGTCTCTAAATCTGACTTTCTCCTACTCGGGGGTACATAACTATCCATTGCCTGTATACGTTCTTCAATCAATCTTCCATACTTAATTAAATCACTAATAGTACTAATTTGGGTAAGTCCTAATTGAGTCTGATAAATAGGAGCGATATTTTTACATAAAATTCTTAATTGTCTATCCTCAGATAATCCTTCATTAAGTCGCGAAAATAATGTGCGCATAATCGCCACATAAATACCCATAGGTTCGTCAGACGCCCGTGTGCGTCGCTTAATTTCCTCAATTAATCGTTCATCGTAATCACTTGGCTGGAACTGCAAACGCAAAGATTCCACCAATTCACCCCATGTCTTAACCTCTTTCCTAATTGACCTGACATAAATAAGTGCGGTACCGGTAAACAAATCTAAACATTCTGCAAA
Organism: Vesta saturnalis; assembly: GCA_036346205.1. NCBI lineage: Eukaryota > Metazoa > Arthropoda > Insecta > Coleoptera > Lampyridae > Vesta > Vesta saturnalis. The sequence continues at coordinate 119,547 of JARFJB010002243.1, forward strand.
CAGTTGCTCATCCTTAACGTTACGGGAAACTTGTAACTCACTAATTCTCTCCAAAAATGCATTTAACGACAAAGACTTAATGTCACCTGAAAAAGAGATGTTCCACTTGCATACGGGAACACTCTTCGCTACGGTCATAATAGGCGCTACATTTACTAAAGGGTCAACTATTGGTAATTCAGTCTTAAAATTGGTTGATGGTGAAGCCATCACGCCATCAGTACTTATCCCTACATTAGCGGGAGTCCTAACTACTACTTGCCTATCTAAAATTTCATAATTCGAAACTAAAATTGCCATACTCGTAATAAAGTCCTCTTTCTCTTTATTTTCTACATCAGTTTTTGCCACAACATTATTAATTCTATTAAAAATATACTTAAATTTTGTCTCAATAGTCGCTATAATTTTCGTAGTCACGTTACTATGTAATTCATCAATTAATTTCTCAATTTCTAACTTAGTTTCGTTAATAGCTAATCTATCGGTATCAAATTCAAATGGGTACGGGGGTCGCGTACTCGCCCTACCCGCAGCTTCTTCACTATAAATATTCCTAAGTGCTTTCCGTAAAGCCGTAATGCCTAAGGAAGCATCGCCTCCCCTAATAGCTATCTCATACTTAATCTCATTCAACGTCAAACAATCAATATGGATCTTATATCCCATCTTAACAAATAAAAGTTTCCCAAAATACTTCAAAAATATCCTCACAACTCGTTAATACTACCAGAAATGTCTTTCAGAACAAAACAGTTCACTTAACACACAATAATCTCAAAGTCACAAATGTAAATGACTAAACACTAATTGTCTCCTCACAAAAAAAAATTGCTATACGACTCAACATTCACTAATCTCACAAAGTCCAATCGATAATTCGTCAACAATCAGTAATCTAAACTTCAGAATCCAAAATTCTACTACAATATTTCATCAAACATCAAAATTAAGTCACATTCAATCTCAAGGCCCCACACGTTGGGCTGCCAAATAATTATGTTACACGTCCAAACCGCACTAGGCGTCGTGTAGGCTTACTAATGTAAGCGGGTTGCCAAGCCAGCTAACAGGGAGATGGGCGTGGTCGAAATAATAAGTAAAATGGATGATCAATAAGCTCAAACACCTTACACTTATACTCAAATAGCTCAATTCGGGAAAATATGTCTCTAGGCGCCACCACAATCGATACTTCGCTAAAATAATTGTCTTAAGCTGGATGTTAATTAACCCTACTTGATTGTGGAAAGTAGGATTGTGCTTACTCGGTAAACTCATATACGAAGGTTCTAAAACAAACACTCGTCCAAAACAATTCAACTCAAATTCATTCAATGAACGCTATCTTTTAAATTTACTTTAGTTCTTATAATATTTGACATTCATAAACTTTTAAGGTTTCAAAACTCAACCTTTTATTATACTTAATGAATAAAATATCTTGTCATTCAATATTCGATAATTAATTTTGAAAACTTCTAAATAAAAGCAGATCAAAATATCAAAGCTTACTTCTGTAATTGTCGAAAGTAGGTCACCCAATAAATGAATAACAACAAAATAACAATCAACGGTAACTATATTGTCCTATACAAAATAAAATAAAACACAAATATTTACATATATTACACTCGCTTGGTGGAAAACTTAAACCACCAAAAAATACCAATTTGCCTTACTGCAAAAATCCTTACTACAAAAAAAAACAATACGATACAATATTACTCAAGAACGATTATCTTTCGAAACTAAATTAATACTTAATCAACAATACACAAATAAATCTACCAAAAGATAAACGTGCTTAAATGAGTTCTTCATAATCTTAAATCTAACTCTTACTTAAAAATTGTCCATTAATCCTTTCTTTTCCTTTCTTCTTTATTCTCGTACATCCAATATTTGTAATCCTTAAATTTGGCTGAAGCACATAACAAATGCTCCACAAAACTTATTCCTTTTTTATGCACTCGCGATTGGTTCACTAGCGAGGTTATTACTACCCAAACACATATAATAACGATAAGCATATGGTTGCCTCTTCAAAATTTCTTAACAACTTTTAAAACAATTTAGTCCTTTATACAAATAAACTTCTCAATGTCATATAACGTTACTTAAACTTTGGCTTAATATACAATGAACCTTTCGTTCACTTAACAGGTGATCTCAAATACTTGTAGCTGAATCTCGTTACAAGCGCCGCACTTAATACTTTAACATAACATCTGCTATCTTTATTCAAATCTGCTTACGCACTATTATTTTCTTGAAGATAAACAAACTAATTTTTACCTTCAACTTCAATTTTAACTATGGTATTGTTTATGAATGTCTTTTTCAATTTATCCCCGGTTCGGGTAACGCAGTTAATTAAACAATTACTGCCTCGTTAAAATTTCACAAACATACTCCAACATCATCACAGTCTATCCCACACTACCTCGCACGCGCCTTCCGCCAACCTTCACCACAAGCAACAGCTAAAACCGAAAGCTTAACTGCCTACCTCTAACTTCAACTAACTAACCTCGTCAATCTCTGACTTCCCTATTTATAACTTCAGTCATCCATCTTTAAACATGTCTTCCTTCCGCGTTATATTCTCCAATAATATTCACTCAAAATGTTATCGTTCTGATAACTGCTTCCCTCTATACAAGCACGCGTGTAATTACAATACATCGCCATATTTGTTTTCACTTACAAATTTTACAATTACTTCACGAAGAAATCATCTTTCGTCATTACATTCGTTCAGTGGCCCCTCTGGACCATTACACAACTTTTAACCGTTATCTCCAACTTGCGCTCGATCTCGTTCCGCAACATTTGCAAAAATCAGTACAGTCTAATGTCTCAAATTCCATATACACACATTTATTCTCAACACAATTGCACAACCTTACAAAACTTTCTGAAATTAATACTTAAACATACCCAATCTTTCT
>JARFJB010002243.1:127500-142500 GCA_036346205.1 Vesta saturnalis
GTGTGTGTGTGTGAGAGAGAGAATGTGTGAATGTGAATAGAAGGTTATGCAATCGACTTTTTCTTCACTATCGTTATATCGACTTAATAGCTCATTTTAAATCGTTTGGGCAAGTTTCGCCAAGATCGGCCATGATGAGGGTATGTGTGTCTGAACCTGTGTCTGTACCTGTATCTGCGTCTGCGTTTGCGTCTGGGTCTGAGTTTGGGCCTATGTCTGCGTCTGCGTCTGCGTCTGCGTCTGGGTCTGCGTCTGCGTCTGCGTCTGCGTCTGCGTCTGCGTCTGCGTCTGCGTCTGCGTCTGCGTCTGCGACTGCGTCTGCGTCTGCGTCTGCGTCTGCGTCTGCGTCTGCGTCTGCGTCTGCGACTGTGTCTGCCTCTGCGTCTGCGTCTGCTTCTGCGTCTGTGTTTATGTTTGTGTGTGTGTGTGTGGGTGGGGTGCGTGCTTGCGTCCGGGCATCCGTGCATGTGCGTGTGCATGTGCGTGTTGGTGTGGGTGTGTGTGCAGGTGGAGGTGTGGGGGCGGGTTCGGGGTGTGGAGGATGCTGGTGCGGGTGCGCGTGCGCATGCCTGTGCGTGTGCATGTGCGTGTGCATGTGCGTGTGTGTGCGTGTGCCTGTATGTTCGTGTGCGTGTGCGTGTGCGTGTGCTTGTGCCTGTGATTGTGCGTGTGCGTGTGCGTCTGCGTCTGCGTCTGCTTCTGCTTCTACTTCTGCTTCTGCGTCTGCGTCTGCGTCTGCGGCTGCGGCTGGGTCCGCGTCTGCGTCTGCTTCTGCGCCTGCGTTTGCGCCTACGCCTGGTTTTGCGCCTGCGCCTGCGCCTGCATCTGCGTCTCCGTCTGCGCCTGCGTCTGCGTCTGCGTGCGTGTGGGTGCATGCGTACGTGCGTGGAGCGTGCGTGCGTTCGCGCACGTGTGTGTTTGTGTTTGTGTGTGTTTGTGTTTGTTTGTGTGTGGGGGGGGGGGGTGAGTGTGTGTGGGTTTTTGAGTGTATGTGTGTGTGTGTTTGTGTGTGTGTGTGTGTGAGAGTGTGTGAATGTGTGAATGTGTGAAGGTGAGAACCTGTGAAGGTGAGAACCTGTGAACGTGTGAACGTGTGAACGTGTGAACACGTGAACGTGTGAACGTGTGAACGTGTGAAGGTGTGAACGTGTTTACGTGTGAACGTGTGAACGTGTGAACCTGTGAACGTGTGAACGTTTGAACGTGTGAACGTGTGAATGTGTGAACGTGTGAACGTGTGAACGTGTGAACGTGTGAACGTGTGAACGTGTGAACGTGTGAACGTGTGAACGTGTGAACGTGTGAACGTGTGAACGTGTGAACGTGTGAACGTGTGAATGTGTGAATGTGTGAATGTGTGAATGTGTGAATGTGTGAATGCGTGAATTAGTGAATGCGCGAATGCGTGAATGCGTGAATGCGTGAATGCGTGAATGCGTGAATGTGTGAATGTGTGAATGTGTGAATGTGTGAATGTGTGAATGTGTGAATGTGTGAATGTGTGAATGTGTGAATGTGTGAATGCGTGAATGCGTGAATGTGTGAATGTGTGAATGTGTGAGTGTGTGAATGCGTGAATGTGTGAATGCGTGAATGTGTGACTGTGTGAATGTGAGAATGTGTGAATGTGTGAATGTGTGTATGTGTGGATGTGTGAATGTGTGGATGTGTGAATGTGTGAATGTGTGTATGTGTGGAGGTGTGAATGTGTGAATGTGTGAATGTGTGAATGTGTGAATGTGTGAATGTGTGAATTTGTGAATGTGTGAATGTGTGAATGCGTGAATGCGTGAATGCGTGAATGCGTGAATGCGTGAATGAGTGTATGCGTGAATGCGCGAATGTGTGAATGCGTGAATGCGTGAATGTGTGAATGTGCCAACGTGCGAACGTGCGGAAGTTGCATTTATGCGGTCGCTTCATTTCTCCTGGAGCTGATTGGATATAGGGAGAAATCGAACAGCTGGGAGGGGGATTTATTACGGTCACTTTTTGGTTTTTATGAAATATTTCCGAAACAGCTGCATATTTCAAAGATTTAAGAATACCTATATGTATACCTTAAACATATCGGTTAACAGTGTTCTATGAAATATTTTGATACGAGGTGTAATTTGCCGGCAATAAAGTCCCAAGTTGGAATTTAAGTGTTTGTTCAAATATTTTGAATAATGGAATTACGATTAACTTTATAAGAAAATGTGAAGGCATATTTTTTTGAGGAATGTTTAATTTCACATAACTTTTCTACATAAAGTGTTTTAATACGTGGCCAGAATGCATTAAAAATTAAATAAATAAGATTTAAAATGCCTATGTTGTATTATCGCTATTTTTATAGCATACAGCTTTGGATTTTTTTTTGAGTTAGCATCTAGGTGTCTATTAATCTTTGACATGAAATTTTAAACGTCTATCTGACATAGTAGATTATTGTTTTTGTTTTTACAATGTTGGGTATTTTCGTTATGAACGTACTACAAAAGGTTGCATAATCCTAAAAAAGTTATTTCTTTTCTTTCAATTTTCACATTATAAGTGGGAAGGGCTTGTGTTGTTCCGCACCAGATATTTATTCAAACTGTGAAAACAGACCGTTCGTATTTGTAAATTGTTCCAATAAACATTTAATTACGTAGACATGTTGTTTTGTACAAGTTGTGGTTACTACTTTTTGTTCAGGTTGTAAAACAGATCTTTCATATATGAAAATTGTTTCAGTTGGCGTACTGGAAATCATGCGGTTTGCCGCCGGTGGTCACGCTACTACGTTACAGCCGAAAACAGAAACCACCATTGACAGCTGACGTGTTAAGAGTTTTATTAATGCCTATCTCACATGTTGGACGACGTTGCCCATTTTCATTATGAACGTATTGCAAAACACGGTTAATTATCCCAAAAAGATAATTTTATTTCTTTTAGTTTTCACTTCGTATGTTGGAAGGTTATGTGTTGTACACCAGATCTGGATGAAATTATTAATAGACAAATTACACTATTATTTTATAAAATGTCCATGATGATGAATTTCATCAAGGCCAAAAAACCGACACATACACGGCTCAAACCGCCCAAACGTCTTCAGAAACTTACGATGACAGATTAATTTGCATCAATTTGTAACTCTGCTCTAAGTTTCTTTGTACTTGTACGTCTGAAAACCATATCGCTTAAAAAAAACTACAACGTAGAAGAATTGTTAGGCATCACATACGAGAATAGACCATGGCTAAACTACAAAATGTTTTTTTTTTAATTTAAACCAAAAATACTGAATTATGTACCGTACATTAAAATTATGGAAAATTATTAAATAGGTCACGACGTACCAAGTGAGGTGTATTTGTGATAGCAAGTTTGTAATGGAAACTCTATAATATAATATTTATGGTTATATTTCCGAAAGCGTTAAAGTTATGAACTGTCAAAACAAAGCGAAATCACAAAAATATAAACTATGGTAACATGTTAATTCCCATTAACGAAGTACCTATGACCACAAATTTTATTTCGGTATCCCGCTGTGTACCAAGTTCAGTTGTCCGATTATTCAACTTTTTTTTTACTTGCTTTCTAAGAAGAATGATATTTTGAATAATAGTGAATCGATAATAAGGCGAATGTATTTGTTTTTGTGCATCAGTTTTGCGAAAGTGAAATTAATGAACCAGAATAAGATCTATGATAGCAAACGACCATTAAACTAAGAAGAAAGCTCTAGTAAAAAATATTTAAGTTTACCTGTCACATTCTTCTGAAGATAGATTATTATTGTTTCATTCATAGTTGTGCAACACCGAAATTTATAACAAATATCCTTGAAGAAATACATTGACATCAAAATTTAACAATAACGACTTGATCATCTACATGCAGTCAAATAATTATAGGTATGTTGTATGTGTACAGTCACGTTCACTGTTTTTGTTTGCTTCTAAGCTGATATACAAAATCATAAATTTAAGATATTCACTTTTCGGGACGGGTGTAGTCTTAAAGTATTAAAGTAATTAATAACTGTAATTTATTTAGTTGAAGGCGTTTTAATATGCATTTTGCAGGTGTGGACCTACCTCAATGTTTATCTATTGAAACAGCAAAAAATACGTAGTACATAGTCCATAATGTAAAAACATTTTATCAAACTTATTATACCTAAATAATCCAAAACACATAGTTAACCAATAAATTGGAGTTCTAGTAAACTACCATACAACTATTGCAAAAACATGGCTTATCTGTACAACTTAATATGTAATCCTAAAGTTTTCAATTAGATCAAATTAATTTCCATTTAATAACATGTATGATTTAAGATTAAAGAATATAACTTAGATGGGGAAATCCAACTTTTTAAAATATACAAGAAGATTAATTATTAATTGTCTGTTTTTTTTATGCATAAGAATTCAAAATTTATTACATGTACAACATATAAAATGTTTAATTTTACTGCAATAGTTTGCGTTACCTTTTTTATGCTTTTCGTAAACCAGACTTTGCTTATACACTTATTTTATTACGTAGAAAATGAAATCCATAGTGTCTAATTTATGTTATAATTTAGTAATTTAGAGTTCGAGGACGAAATATTTTATTTATTCGAATATACAGTGGTACCAAAATTTAAAAAATTGCCTCTTTACGAAATTATGGCCACCTTAAAGATCGCAATTTTTGAAATAGGTATCCAGGAAAAGATAGTTTATTTATAATTAAGTGATCCTTGACGAAGACAGAATATGACATTTTGTATGTCAATGTTTGTTTGTAAAATATTTCAATTTTAAACTGGCGTACAAAGGTAAACAATTAAGTTATCATACTTATTATAATGCCCAGAAGATACAGCAATCATGAATATTAAGATATGATTAATCTACTTGAAGTTTGTAATAATAATGCTCGTGACGCAAAGCGTCTGTACCGCCAACGTTTCCTACTAGACTATCAATCATAATATCATAATACAATAAGTGCTGTTGAAGTTTGTCTATTTGAAACTGGATGTCTGGCTCCTAACATGATTCATGCTGATCGCCCTAGACAGCTAACATGGCAACACGAAGAGCAATTACTCCACCACATCGAAGAATATCCGTCTGTAAGTACCAGGATCATGGTAACCAATGGTCACCATGGTCGTAGTACTATTCACAGATTCATGCAAAGAGAAAATCTGTATCCTTATCACTTACAGCCGGTTCAAAAATTACATCCTGGGGGATAGTGAGTTGCGCTTACTATTCTGCAGATGGTTTTTAAATTGCTTAGATACAGGTGAAGATTTTGTTAAACAAATGTTGTGGAGTGAGGAAGCCCGTTTTAAGCAACAAGGTGTGTTTAAGCAGCACAACTTGCTAACTGGAATTACGAAATTCACATCAAATTAGAGAATCACATAAGCAAGTGCGCTAAATGTGTGGATTGGTCTGTTTGGCAGAGAAAACACATTACCTCCCTTTTTGGAAGATATTCCTTTATTACAACGTCAAACTATTGTGTGTCAACATGATGAAGCACCTGCTCATTATTCTTGAAATGTTCGAGGGATATTAAATCGACGATTTCCCGATAAATGGATTGGTCGCGGAGGACCTACTTTTTGGCCACCTAGGTCCCCGGATCTCAACCTAATAGACGTTTGGCTTTCGGGTTACTTGAAAAATGCGGTACACAAAGTCCTACCGAATAATGAAGATGACGTTATTATTCATATTTATGAAGATTTAACTCAAATTACAAACGAAACAATAGGTCGTGTTGAAAACAATTTCCTTCGCCGATTGTATGCATGCATAGAACAAAATGGCGAACATTTCGAACATTTGGATTTGTAAATTTAAGTATTTTAATTTTGTTATGTGTATATGTCACTTTGTTTAAATTAATAAACTAGTTCTACTTGGATTTTGAAAACATGATTGCAATGTTTAATATGGTCATAATTTCGTAAGGTGTAACTTTTCGAAATTTTGACATGAATGATTTTCGACTTATTTTTGGTCATATAGTATAACCCCAGAATAGAGAATAATCAGAACTGTCAGTCTAGGATATTTATGGTCTCGGTTAATATTCGCGCAACTGCTGTACGCACTACGTTACGGGGACCTTTACATTAGTATATTTGAATTTACCGCGTTATTTACTAACATTTCAATATGACGTACTTCTGCGATCAATTGTTAGATGTGTGTTCTCTTAATTATCTTTGAATGTGTTAATTTTGGTTATTGTTTTGTGATTGTTAGTGTGGACAGATTAATAAAATTAGTTACGTGGGTTGATAGTTTTTGGCAATTCTAAGGATTTTATCTTTGACTGTTGTAAAAATGGGATTCGAATACTGTGCTGTGGTCGTGCTTGATACAATGCGCCCAGCAGTTGCGCGTAGGTCAACTTGTGACCCCTGACATCAAAGGTGCCGACGTTGAGTGACTCTTCTGATTATTCTCTATTCTGGGGTATAACCCCGGCGGCTGAGAATTAATTTTGGGACACCCTGTATAGAGCAATAAAGACAAAATTGACATTTGCAAATAGGAAATCAATAAAATGCAATTTACAGATTATTTCTATTTTAATTATTATAAGCCGTTCTGGAGTGTTTTGTAATTTTTATATGTGTATGTAGTGATATGTAAAATGTAGTTTATAGCGATCTGGTTTTAGTCTTCATGTAAATTACTAGTATTAGAAAATAAAGCACATTTAAAGTGACCATTTATGTAAAAATACCCGAGAAGTCTGAGGGGTACCAAATACACCTCAGTAAGGGGAAGGAGAGAGAAAAATTTCTTTTCAGTTAGATACAAAATTATAAATTTTTATGCTCTATAGCCAAGTGACAAATGCAGTGATTGCTTGTGATAAGTTTGTAGGAGTTCCAAAAAAGTTTAAAAAATTCTATTTAGTTCATTATTTTACATCGGTTTTTAAAAGTACCTAGTAAATAAAATTACAAACGAAAACTTACTTGTTTGTATATATTTCTAATTCGTAAAATATCTGATCGATCTTGGAAATACTTAAAAAATTCAAAGCAATTAATTTCAAAACTATGTTTTGTCATTCAAAGTATTTTTAAAGTTTTTACAGTAAGGCTAGTTTTTTTCGCTGGTCCAAATTTTATTCCTAATAAGAATAAATCCTTTCCACTGCAGCGTTGGATCCCGATAAACACATGCACACTTCTACAATTTTTGATATGATGTGCGGTATATATTCACTATTGACGTGATTGAAAAGCTCGACCCATTGTTTGTCAATAGCAATAGACACTACTTCCCATTCTTTACTCTTTGGATTGTTGTATGTTTACCACCCAACCAACATATACATATGTAGGTATAGAAAGTTATCCAATCGAATTTTTTTCCACTGTCGCTAAATCGACTTATTAGCCCATTTTACAACTTTTGGCCAAGCATCGCCAAGAACAGCCATCATGTTTGGTTATGTGTGTCTGTGTGTCTGCGTGTCCGCGTGTCCGCATCTCCGCGTGTCCGCGTGTCGGCGTAATGGCGTGTCGGCGCGTCGGCGTGTCGGCGTGCCGGCGTGTCGGCGTGTCGGCGTGTCGGCGTGTCGGCGTGTCGGCGTGTCGACGTGTCGGCGTGCCGGCGTGTCGGCGTGTCGGCGTGTCGGCGTGTCGACGTGTCGGCGTGTCGACGTGTCGGCGTGTCGGCGTGTCGGCGTGTCGGCGTGTCGGCGTGTCGTCGTGTCGACGTGTCGGCGTGTCGGCGTGTCAGCGTGTCTGCGTGTCGGCGTGTCGGCGTGTCGTCGTGTCGGCGTGTCGTCGTGTCGGCCTGCCGGCGTGTCGGCGTGTCGGCGCGTCTGTGTGTCTGTGCGTCTGTGTGTCTGTGTGTCTGTGTGTCTGTGTGTCTGTGTGTCTGTGTGTCTGTGTGTCTGTGTGTCTGTGTGTCTGTGTGTCTGTGTGCCTGTGTGCCTGTGTGTCTGTGTGTCTGTGTGTCTGTGTATCTGCGTGTCTGTATGACTGTGTGTCTGTGTGTCTGTGTGTCTGTGTGTCTGTGTGTCTGTGTGTCTGTGTGTCTGTGTGTCTGTGTGTCTGTGTGTCTGTGTGTCTGTGTGTCTGTGTGTCTGTGTGTCTGTGTGTCTGTGTGTCTGTGTGTCTGTGTCTGTCTGTGTGTCTGTGTGTCTGTGTGTCTGTGTGTCTGTGTGTCTGTGTGTCTGTGTGTCTGTGTAGTGTCTGTGTGTCTGTGTGTCTGTGTGTCTGTGTGTCTGTATGCCTGTGTGTCTGTGTGTCTGTGTGTCTTCGTGTCTGTGTGTGTGTGTGTGTGTGTGTGTGTGTGTGTGTCTGTTGTCTGTGTGTCTGTGTCTGTGTGCCTGTGTGTCTGTGTCAGTGTGTCTGTGTGTCTGTGTGTCTGTATGACTGTATGTCTGTTTGTCTGTGTGTCTGTGTGTCTGTGTGTCTGTGTGCCTGTGTGTCTGTGTGTCTGTGTGTCTGTGTGTCTGTGTGTCTGTATGTCTGTGTGTCTGCGTGTCTGTGCGTCTGTGTGTCTGTGTGTCTGTGTGTCTGTATGACTGTATGTCTGTGTGTCTGTGTGTCTGTGTCTGTCTGTGTGTCTGTGTGTCTGTGTGTCTGTGAGTTTGTGTGTCTGTGTGCGTATGTGTCTGTGTGTCTGTATGACTGTATGTCTGTGTGTCTGTGTATAGGCGTGCCGCCGTGTCGGCGTGTCGGCGTATCGGCGCGTCGGCGCGTCGGCGTGTCGGCGTGTCGGCCTGTCGGCGTGCAGGCGTGTCGGCGTGACGGCGTCTCGTCGTGTCGACGTGTCGGCGTGTCGGCGTGTCGGCGTGTCTGCGTGTCGGCGTGTCGGCGTGTCGTAGTGTCGGCGTGTCGGCGTGTCGGCGTACCGGCGTGTCGGCATATCGGCGTGTCGGCGTGTCGGCGTGTCGGCGTGACGGCGTGTCGTCGTGTCGGCGTGTCGGCGTGTCTGCGTGTCGGCGTGTCGGCGTGTCGTCGTGTGCGGCGTGTCGGCGTGTCGGCGTGTCGGCGTGTCGGCGTGACGGCGTGTCGTCGTGTCGGCGTGTCGGCGTGTCTGCGTGTCGGCGTGTCGGCGTGTCGTCGTGTCGGCGTGTCGGCGTGTCGGCGTGTCGGCGTGCCGGCGTGTCGGCATGTCGGCTTGTCGACCTGTCTGTGTGTCTGTGTGTCTGTATGTCTGTGTCGGTCAGCGTATACGCCTAAAAACCTAGCTGAGAAAACTCAGACAAATAAAACCGAACAAATAACCCAAATAGGGGAAAAAATTATTCGGAAAACGCAAACCGTCTCTAAAGATATGCCATTTGCTGCAATGCCAGCGGCTAAGAGAGCAAGGGAGGAACGTCTGGATACTGACCCAGACATAGACAAGGACGATAGTAACGTACTGAAGGACTTACTGGTTAATGACCCCAAGACACTTTTGACGAAAGTTTCCAGCTTCATAGAAAATATCAAAGCTGCGACGCAAAGGGAGGTTAACGGTAAAATCGGTTTTACCAAATCAGACCAAGCAAAGGTTAGAGATAAACTAGATCAGATAAGCAAAGTCATGATCGCGTATAGCACTATGGTGTATGAAGTAAACCAAAGGTCGCTAATTATATCAAACGAGCTTACGGTGTTAAAAAATGCCCGAAATGTACCGATCACTAAACACTTATTATCAAGCGTAGAGCCAAAAAATCCGACCACGCCCATACAAATTGCGCAAAATATACCGCGGACCCATAACGCCCCCATTTCCTATGCACAAGCTGCCAAAAAGGTACTAGCGGAAACACCAAAAAATGCCTACAAAAAACCTACACATACCATGCAGGTACAGCTTAAGGGTGTAGAGGACTCCACAGAAGTCCTCAAAAATATTAGAAAAGATGTGTCTAGCAAGGAAATCGGGGGTTCGTTTTATGCGGTACGCAAAATAGCAAAGGGTAAAATCGTTATCGAGTGTGAGAGCAGTGCCCAAAAGGCAACTCTACAGAGCACGCTTGACAAACACAAAGATAAATATGAGTCTAAGGAACTAGGTGTTTCGTATCCCAGAATTCTGCTCACAGGAGTAGAGGCTGGATACGATGACAAAATGCTGATTGAGGGCTTATCAGCCAAAATGAGGGACTCCTTAAAGAAGCAGACGTAAAACAACGTCAAAATAATAGGTAAACGTGCTTGTAGAAATCCCAACAGGGAAAATTGGATTCTGGAATTGAAACCGGGTCTTTTTAGTACGGTAGTAAAGCAAGGTTTTCTAAACCTAGACCTAATAAGAATTAGGGTACAAGAACATCTGCATGTAGTCAGGTGTTTTAAGTGCAATGGGTATGGGCACACCCAAGTAACGTGTACCGAAAAGACGGACACATGCGGCAAATGCGCAGGTGACCATAGACTGACAGACGGTGATTCTATTATAACGAACTGCATAAACTGCAAAAGGCTCAAATACAGTGATACAAACCATGCGGCGTATGACGGAAACTGCCCGGTTTACCAAAGGCGGTTGAAATTAATTATTAACAGAACTGATTATGGAATATAACCCCAATATAGCAGAAAATGGGGACACACTAACGAACTTTATGCAAATAAATATAGGTAAGGGTAAGGCGGCCATTCTCGATCTAGCGAAAACGCTAGAAGAGATTAATTGTAGCTTCATCCTAATACAAGAGCCAAGCCCAAATATAGGCGTACTAAAAAATTATAGCAAATTTGAAATAAGCGGCTCTAAAGTTCCCATTCTGGTAAAGCAAGGGACCCAGGCCATCTTACTAACTGAGCTCTCAGGTAAAAATAAAACGACAATAAATGCTAACACTATTGCGGGAAATATTATAATAATAAATGTATACATCGAACCACTCAGAGTATGTGACTCCGAGTTCGACATGGTCGAAACCATTCTAAATAAATACGAAAAAATTATATTAGCTGGCGATTTTAATGCCAAAAACCCCGCATGGGGAGGTGTAATTAGCAATACCAGGGGGGATACATTACATGATTTGATCCACGCCCAAAATATGCTAATACCGAACGACCCATACAGCAGGCCCACTTTCCAAACGGTCAACGGAGTCTCATGGGTAGATATTACTCTCCATAGAGGCGTCGAGGTCTTGGATTGGCATGTACACGATCCAGGTACCCTAAGTGACCACGAGCTATTAATATTCTCTATTGGCATAAAAGTCTTAAAAGAACTTCCACCTAAACGCTTTAGGCATTATAAGGCGGATTGGTCCAAATTTGAGTCTCTAGTTAAAAAACATTTTAAAATAAACATTATGGACAATATAAATAGTGACCAAGACGCCGAAAAAGTAGCAAAATGGGCGCAAGACATGTGCATAACGATAAGTAAAGCTAGTATGCCATACACGAGGCCCCAATACCCCAAGCAACAAAAAACGTCTTGGTGGTCCCCAGAATTAGGTATACTAAGGGGCCAGGTGAGAAGAGCGCAAAGCCTCTCAAAAAGAGCAAGACCCTGAGGTAAAAAAACAGAAAGTACAAATATACAAAGATAAACGCAATGAATATAAAAACAAATTAAAAGAATCCAAGAATACCACATTTAAAAACTACTGCACAAAACAGGGGGCACAAAACCCGTGGGGAACTCTGTATAGGATTTTAGCCAAAGTAAAAGTAAATACAAGAGTCGACAGGACCATATTTGACAGCTTGACAGGGACTTGGACTACCTCCACGAATGACAACGAACACGCCATGATAAGACAGTACTTTCCAAATGACGACAGAACACTTGACACCGACATACATCGAACAATTAGGGAGAGTGTCAGGGTGATACCGGAAAGTAATGTATCAGACCCTCCTTTTACAAAAACAGAACTCGACGAAGTTCTACATAAAGGGGATGAGCGTAAAGCGCCTGGTCTTGATGGGCTCACAAAAGCAATAATCAAGAGGATCATATACTACACCAACGATTGGTGGTTAAAATTCTATAACTTATTATATAGTAGGGAGATTTTTCCAAAGGTCTGGAAAGTGGCGAAAATTGTTTGGTTGCCAAAACCCAACACTACCGATCGGCGGCCAATAAGCCTTCTTCCGGTATTAGGCAAAATATTCGACAAATTGTGTACGAATCGACTATACCACTTTTTAGAGAAACAAGGCCACCTAGACGAGGACCAGCACGTCTTCAGGGAAAGTCGGTCCACAGTAAATGCACTAGACAGGGTGGTGCAACATATAAAACGAAACAAAGTAAAAGGGAAGCACAGCGCAATAGTTACACTAGATTTGCGTAACGCATTCAATTTAGCATGGCACCCGAACATACTTCGGATGATAATAGCGTTCAATGTACCGACTAACTTGACTAAAACAATCCAGGGCTTCCTTTCAGACCGCACCATTGCAATAGACAGTAGCCGGGTATGCATAAGCAGAGGATGCCCGCAAGGCTCGTGTCTTGGACCCCTCCTTTGGTTAGTACCAATGGAGGGGTGGTTTCATGCAATGAAAGGCACAAGTCTATACCCCAATAACCTACTGGTCCAAGCTTTTGCGGATGATCAAGTTTTGGTAATATCCGATTATTCTGCAAAAAAGATTGAAAAAGCGTGGCAGGTAGTCTGGGAAGCAACGCGAAACTGGGCTGACTCAGTGAAAAGCGAATACGCTATAAATAAAAGCGAATACATTTTTATTCCTGCCACAGGCATAACTAGACCACCTATACTAAAAATAAATGATGTGAACACGACCCCATCGGAAACTCTAAAATATCTTGGAGTCAAATTAGACTGCAAATTCCTATACAGAAGCCACATAAAAGGTATCAGGGACAAAATTAGTAAGGTCTCAAATAGACTCATTGATGTAGTTGGTAAAACGTGGGGAATGTCCCTGACATTCTTAAAACAATATATACTTCGGCCATAAGGCCAGCAATACTATACGGAGGAGAAGTCTGGGGCGCTAAGGCGCACGATAGCAAGGTAAAAGGCGTATTGTACACCATACAAAGGCCATTTTTATTAAGCATTGCAAAGGCATATAAAACAACGCCAAACGCTTCCCTGGAAGTAATTACGGGAATCCCACCCTTATGGGTATTGGCAAAGGTACAATAAATATAACATATACAACAACATTAATAAAGATCGCATAAGTTCATTTATACCTCCAACGGAGAGGCCACACCCTAGCCTCAGGGGAAAGTGTACTATAATAACGAGCGGCATTTGTCCAACTGCCTTAAATCACCCGGTCACCATTTACACAGACGGGTGCAAGCACCCAGATATGGTAGCGTTTGCGCCATTAGTGTGGCACCAAGACTCACTTGTGTGCACTAAATGTTATGCCCTGCCCACAGAGTATACAGTGCAGCAGGCTGAACTACACGCCATTTATATAGGTATGGACTGGGTTAGGGAATATATAGTGTCCCCAAACAAAATAAGTATATGCTCAGACTCTCTAACTGCATTACAATCTATTAATAAATATAAACATACAGACATTTATGCTTTGAAAATTTATAATACAATATTATTACTCAGAGAAAGAGGTATCCATATAACCCTATCCTGGGTAAAAGGTCATGAGTCTGACGAAAGAAACAATGAGACCGATGAAACAGCAAAACACCATGCAACATCTCCCTTCCAAGAGCGTATATACATTCCCAAAACAAAGTACAAACACGACAAAGGCCTACAAGCAATAACTCTCTGGCAGCAAGAGTGGGCAAAATGTGATAAGGGAAGGTTCTTGTACGAACACTGTAATAAAGTGTCCTTTGACAGAGTTGCGCTAGTGAAAGAGGCTGTATGGTTACTGACGGGTCACGGTCCGTTCAATCATTATTACGCACGATTTAAAATTAGGGCCGTGGAAAATAAATGTCCATGTGGGGAACTTAGCACAATCAGTCACGTATTATACAATTGCAATCACCCACAAAGAGCAGCCCAAACAACTAAATTATTTAACAAAACAGGTACACACCCATTGGATACCCCGATTAAGATATGCACTAGAAACGCAACGATTATAAATGCTTTATATGAATTAGCGCCAGGGTTTATACTGGTGGAAGAAACCTAGCGCATATCTATTTTATCCATCTAGTCATTTACCCTACCTAGCTTCACTTATTATTTTATCCCTATTATTAGTATTTTATATCTACCAGCTCATATTTACATATTTACCATTTATTTATTTATTTATTTATTTTATTATTTTATCAAGATTTTAACCTGCGTGTCGTAGTGTCGTTTAAGTGATTTGAATCAACAATATTTTAACTTGTTTTGTTATGTTTCAGATTGTCTATTTTTATATATATTATTTACTTAGTCTACTTTATTTTATTTTATTGTATTTTATTTTATTTTTATGTTCTATGCATTTTATTTACTTATTTATTTATTTTTAAAGATCTATTTATATTTAAAATGTATAACTGGGTGCGTATTACTTCTCACCCCTAAAACAATTTCTGTTTCAGTGGCTGTTCGTACATAAAACTGCGCAAACTCAAACACGATTCGGAAACTGTTTAAAACTTCTTAAAATTTAATTTAATTCTCGTCTTATTTTAGAGCCATGAAGATACATTTATAAATATAAGTATAGAAACAGGTATGCACCCGTTATATCCTATTTCCCGTACGTGTACATATACCCTAAGTGCCCAAAATCCCAAATGTTGCATGACCAAAATAACACACCTCTGCATTTTCATCTAATAAAAGTCGTAAAAATGCTTTTAAAAATTTGACTTAAGCAACAAATGACGGGAAAATTTTAATTTTACAAAAGAGGACATGGCGTCCCCTGCTAATTTTTAGGAGTGCGGAGTTGGGATGGGCTCCCTCGACTGAGTTTCGCTGGATGGGAGGTGGAATAGCCTAAATCCTTCGGGCGGGTGGGCGAGGTCTCGGCCTCATGTATATATCCTGTGTGTCTGTCTCTGGGTGTCTGTGCGCCTGTGACTGTATGTC
>JARFJB010002243.1:145000-222500 GCA_036346205.1 Vesta saturnalis
GTCTCTGTGTCTGTGTGTCTGTGTGTTTTCGTGTCTGTGTGTGTGTATGTCTGAGTATCTGTGTGTCTGTGTGTCTGTGTGTCTGTGTGTCTGTGTGTCTGTGTGTTGTGTGCTGTGTGTCTGTGTGTCTGTGTGTCTGTGTGTCTGTGTGTCTGTGTGTCTGTGTGTCTGTGTGTCTGTGTGTCTGTGTGTCTGTGTGTCTGTGTGTCTGTGTGTGTGTGTGTGTGTGTGTTGTGTGTTTGTGTGTCCGTGTGTCTGTGTCTGTGTGTCTGTGTGTCTGTATGACTGTAGGTCTGTTTGTCTGTGTGTCTGTGTGTCTATGTGTCTATGTGTCTGTGTGTCTCTGTGTCTGTGTGTCTGTGTCTGTATGTCTGTGTGTCTGTGTGTCTGTGTGTCTGTGTGTCTGTGTGTCTGTGTCTGTGTCTGTGTGTCTGTGTGTGTGTGTGTGTGTGTGTGTGTGTGTGTGTCTGAGTATCTGTGTGTCTGTGTGTCTGTGTGTGTTTGTGTCTGTGTGTCTGTGTGTCTGTGTATCTGTGTGTCTGTGTGTCTGTGTGTCTGTGTGTCTGTGTGTCTGTGTGTCTGTGTGTCTGTGTGTCTGTGTGTCTGTGTGTCTGTGTGTCTGTGTGTCTGTGTGTCTGTGTGTCTGTGTATACGTGTGTCTGTTTGTCCGAGTGTCTGTGTGTCTGTATCTGTATGTCTGTGTGTCTGTGTGTAAGCTTAATTACAAACAAAACAACCTTAATCAGTTCGCGTGGTTGGGTGTTCGTTCACTACGTTCACTTAACTTTTAGGAAAGGGGTTCTCTAATTATGTCTCATTAATCACGAGACTCAATAGTCCTCGGGTTCGCACTACAAAAAACACGAACCCAAATTTCTATCATAAACGCACTCGAAGATGCCGTTATTCTCCAATAAAATGAATTAATGGACGAGCCCGGTTGAAATGTTACTGCATAAAAATATCCCAAACTTGGCTTTATTCGTGTAATCTTGCAAGTATTCAACACTACTTAAAGCAATTTCACTAGGAACTCGCACAATTATGAAACCCCAACTTCCGCTAGTTCGAACGACATTCCGCACACACGACTCCACGTGTCAAAAGCTTAGCGAAGAGTCCTCTTCCTTTCAAACTCACTTTTTCGCCATATTAAAAAAACGTTCCCCTCCATATGAATTCAATTAAACAAACCAATCAACCATTTGAACTTTAAAATTTCCACCCCCCCTAAATATACGATGGCAGCTCGATTGAAGGCGAAGGAACTGCTACATCTGCATTTCCCTTCGACACCACACAGATATGTTATTGCAAAAGTACAACCAATCGCTCATCCATAGTACTTGTATGGATGAAAACCATCATACCGACTCTCAAATTGGTCCTCTGCACGGATGCGACAGTACGGCACCAACGCGATAACAACACTTCTTTGTAATGAAACTATGTACCAAAATCAAACGAATTTATCTTAATAAAATCCCAAACATGATTCGGGCATTAACCTGAAAATTGTATTCAAAATCCCAAAAACTACACTGACTTTTATTAATGAAATTACGTAACTATACAAAAAAAATACGTAACTCCTATCTACAGTGAGTAAAGATAATGCACAATTGCATATTCCTAAGCTTCCTTTACATATAGCGTGACTTATTCAAGCAAAATATTCATTATCTACAGTAAGCTCTTAAACTAAAATTGAAAGAAAAGAATAGATTCGGAATCTAACTAAATAAATAAAAAAAACTAACCAATACGTATACAGGGTGTTCAAAATTCCCTGACAGTGTGTGTGTGTGTGTGTGTGTGTGTGTGTGTGTGTGTGTGTGTGTGTGTGTGTGATGTGCGGGTCTGCGTGCCTGCGTGCGTGCGTGCGTGAGTGCATGCGTGCGTGAGCGTGTGCGCGCTTGCGTGCGTGCTTGCATGCGCCTGCGCGTGTGTGTGTATGGATCTATGTTAGTATCCACTATAACTCCAGAACGAAAACCTACGTATTTAAAATCTTGTATTTAAGCTTGTTTTCATTTGGCTTAGAGTTGATTATATTTAGGGAAAAATCCAGCGGCGGAGAGTGGGGTTTTATTAGGGACAGTTTTTGGTTTTTATCAAATATTTCTAAAACAGCTTCATATTTCAAAGATATAAAAAAAAACATATGGATTAATTATGTTCTATGTAATATTTTGAAATGACGCGTAATTAGCGGCAAAAACATTCCTAAGGTAAGTGTTAGTTCATTATCTGAATAACGATTAATTTTATAAGAAAAAGTGTAGACGTATTTTTTAAACAAAATTTAGCTTTGCATGACTTTTCTTTGTAAAGTGTTTTAATATAATGCAACGTAAGTCAAAAAAATAATTAGATATGAATGAAAATGGTTATACTGCATTATTGATATCTTATATAAGCGGGCGGCTTTGGAATTTTTTTTTAAGCTAACATGTCTATATTATCTATCTGACATGAAATTTTAAACGCCATTCTGACAGAGTATGTTTTTGTTTTTACATGGTTGCGTGTTTTCGTTATGAACGTATAAAGAAAGAGGTTGCATACTTCCCATAAAAAAAATTTACATCAAATTATTTCATTTCTCTTAATTTTTAAGGTAGTGTCTAGATGTACATTAACCTCTGTCAGGCATGAAGTTTTAAACGTCTGTTTGGCATAGATTATTGCTTCGATTTTTACAATGTTGCATATTTTCGTAATTAACTTATAAAAGATGTTATATAATTATCGTTAAAAAAATATTTAAATTATTTCATTTCTTTTAATTTCCATTTTGTAGGGTGGAAGATCATTTTTTTAATGCACACAATTTCATCAAAAAGTTCCGAATCATCTATATGTATATCAGGGTGTTGTTTTTGAAAAACAGTTAGAGTTTCCAACATCTGGCCACACAGGTTCTTTTTTTACCCAACGAAAAGTTTGCGAGTTTTCAAAGTGTTGCTTCCATTTATCCAAATAGGTTACAGAAGTGCTATAAAACATGTCATTGACATTTTAAATTGAGTTACGAGTAGGTCTTCTTCTTCGTTTATCAAAGCTACTAGCATAGTGTTGACTTGGTTTGGCAAAAAGCCAGCATTTATCCGTTCTATTAATCGCTTTAAATTCGATAGAACCATTTATACTTCTACGATTGAAGATTTTTCAGATTCCACCTGCAGAACACATTTACGCTTGTGAGTGAAGAAACTATAGCCCAACTTCAAAAAATTGTTTTAAAAACTGTTTCTTGAAAGAGAAAGTAACTCTGTAACGGCTTTCTATCGAAGTAAACAACGCTAACCATCTGGATTTATTGTATCCCAACAGTTTTTGGTATTCAACATTAACAAACTCACAAAATTTTTTAATTGTTCAACTAGAAAAGTGTAAATGTAGAAATACATTTTCACAATAATGGCTTCGATCTCAATAGGCAAGAAATCTGCTTATGTTTGAATACAGTTATGAAGGATATGAGTAGCACAGTTCACCCCAACTAAAGGTCTTTTAAGTAACTGCTGATCTTCACGAAAGACGTTATTGTGGCCATGTCTTGGTAATCCTCCAAAATTGCAATTTGTGTTGTTAGCGCACATTGCCTTTGCTTTTGTTGTTAATTAGTATTTGTCAACCGTTTTAATAACATATTCGAATATAATGTCTGAAGTTTCACATGGAAGATCTAGAAAGTTTTAATTGAATGCCCTTTTCTTTCTTAAAATGTCTTACGAGTATAGGGCACATTTTCACGCTCCCGTGATTTGAACAATTGGTACAGACAGTGCCGGATTTAGGTGTTTTCCGCTTTACACTTCAAATTATACACACCTTTTAATTAGAGTAATTATGATTATAACCTAGTACGTCAACGTCATACCTAGGAATCTAATTTATACGCTAAACGCAAGGGTATAGATTGTAGTGCAAGATAATTTATTATTTATAATACACATTTTAAAATAATAAAACTTAAAATTTCACAATTGTTTTCGACGTGATTATTTTGCAGCAAAGTCTGTAATTAGTTTATCATAATTTAAACTTACAGTTAAATCACTTTCTATAGCCAAAATCGTCAATGAATTTGACCAATTTTCTTTCATACTTGACCGTAAATAAGTTTTAAGTGGCTTTAAAGTAGAAAATTACCGTTCAGCTGAACATACAGTCACTGCCATTGACACAAAAATTCGTAACACAATTTTTGTATTGAGAAACACTGTTTCTATATTTTGGGATCGAATAAAAGGATAAAAAGGAATTTTCCAAATCATCATTGTAATTTCTTAGAGATAATCGCATTTTTGAATTAACGTTTGTTGTGAACATTCATTTAAAGAGAAGAGAAATGAAAATTTCTGAAAGACATTTTCATATGCTGCAGCTCTTTTCTCTAGTTCCATCACAACTCGATCCAAAATAGCATAAAACGTCTCAGTCCTTAATTTTTCCTTTCCAGTTAGAGTAATTTCACCATCTCGGCTTTCATCTAAAAAAAGTTTTCGTTTTCAACTTCGTTGCTGTTCATCTTTATATGATTCTTCTGCAAGCTTTTTTGCCTTACAAACCGTGTAAATAGTGGTGTAAATGGTGGTAATCGTATAAAAAATTTAATAATAAAATAATGGAATAAGTTTGAAATAAATGTTCTCCTAAAACACAAATCGTTATAACTAACTGGAGATGCCAATCATTCACCACAAATAATGCCTTAGACTCAAATCGGTAGATTAACATAGGGTGGTTCGTTCTTTTGATTTGCTTAATTACCACAATTTCTGCTGTGTTATTTTCACTTAACATAAATAATAAAAATGAAATGTAACACTAATAAAAATGATCTCGGACGCCAAGTTATTTTTTTAATAATGCTCGGAATAACTAAACCGAGTTCTACACTAAAAATTTTATCAAAATGTAAAATAATAAAAAAATATTCAAATATGTTTATTAAATATTTAAAGTGAAAGGGTTAAATAAAATATATCTTAAAAACTAATTGCAAAAACCTTAAATTACTAAAAAAATCATCAACCTGTTACTAAATATACAAAATCTTCTTGAGAATCCCTGGTATTATAAAAAATAATGCGGAAATGCAAACCAAGATGACGTAATCGTTGTGTAATGTTGCACAATAAATTGCAATAATGCTTTTATGTAGTCAACCACACCCAACACTGCAATTTTACTTCTTCAAATTTATCTTCTTGAAATTGAATAAACCAATATTTATTGCATTTCTTGAAATTTTCAAACAAAAATTGCAATCGTAAAATTAAATGCGTACTTAAAATGTAATTAAAGGGTAAATCGAAGTAAAAATAAAAGTGAAAATAAAATAAAAGTGCCTGAAAAGAGCAAATGTTTTAATTTTTAGTATAATGCGTTAAAATATCTTACCATCAAATTAATGGCACCTTTCACTAAAATTTAGGTGGAAAACCAAAACAAAGCTTCCTGCTTCAACATTCATCAGGAAGTCAAAAAAATGGATGCTTTCAAATTAAACGAGGTAGTCGTGCGCGAAAGGATTTGCGCAAAGAATTAAGTCACGATGACGTAATGCGCGAATAAAATGATCAGAAAAATAATTTGAAGCGGGAATATAAACCTTTAAGAAATATATACCCTTAAGAAGATATGCACTTACGTTACACTAAAATGCAAATTAAGTTGCCTACCTCATAGCTATAATGTAATAATTAATCAAAATTTTTTCTTATATTTACAGCAGAACGAAACCTTAAATTATGGTATATTTTAATACAATTCAAAAAGGGTTGTTACAACCGAATTAAAGAGGAAAATAGCTGCGTTATATCGTCGGTATCGATAGCAACGGATTGAAGACTGTTATTGGTTTTGTGAAAACGTCCTAATAACACTTCCCAAAATACACTCATAAAGACGCATTCGAAACGGTGCAGTTATCGTTTTATTCCAGTTACTTCTATACGCGTGGATGCCTTTTCAGATAAATTTTCCATGATTTCTGTTAAAGTTTGCAAATGTTTATTCCAATTTTCACAAAACTAATTACGGCATCATGTCGTGAAGACCAACGTGTCCCATCAATTCGTTTTGGAACTTTAGCATTAGTTTTTAAGTTTCATTGTAAAGCTTCCCATCGACGACTAGAAGCTGCGAAAAATTCAAAGAGTGTGCTGCGCAAGTAAGATACTAAGCAAGTGAATTACGTTTCATAATGCGAGCTTGTAAGCCGGTGTAAACCTCTGACATGTTACTACCGCTGTCATAAGATTGACCACGACAATTTATTACTTCTATGTTAAGATCCTCCAATTTTGATAATGCAGCGTTTTTTATTTGTCCTAATTTATAACCCACGTTCGGAAAAAATCCAATAAAACGCTCCACAGGTTTTCCGTTTATCTGATCATATCGTATAATGATGGATAATTGGTCGATGTGGGCAATGCCAGGTGTAGAGTCGAGAATAATGCTGTAATATTTTGGATTATGAATTTCTCGAATTATATAATTTTAAACTCCTCGTGACATCAATCAATAAATTCATTACAGATTGTTGACGATAAATAAGACGTTTTGCCACTGCTAGGGTATACACATTTTGATATGTGTTTTGCTTAAAAGGGGCCGAACTCTGAGATAACTTCTAAACACATAATGTAATTTCCATGCTTTTCTATGCTTCCCCTAAAAGCTAAACCTTTTTACTACAGCAACTACCCTTTCCAACACATTTTTCCAATACTCAGTTTGACTTTTAATTTGTTCACAAAGTAATTAGCCTATTCTGTCCGTACGAGCACTATTTATTCTATGTAATAATAAAATTTTACATTTGGAGTGTTCGCGAGATACTTCGTGAAGATTTAATTTTCTATTTACATTGCTCCAGTCATAGATACCTTCTGTTGCTATTTTTGAAGTTACACCAAAAAGACCGCATGGGATACAAAATAACTTTTGTTTCGAAGAAGGGTATGTTGAAAACCGTTCTTCACTATTTTTTAATTGTCGACGAAACACTTCATGTGCTGATTGATTTCTTGGGATAATAAATAGTCAACGCTTTGACTATTTCAGCGGGACCGTTACTTACATGCACTTGCTCTTGCTGCTCACCCAAAACCGAAAATGTACATTAAGAATCTTTTGAAGAACCTGGCTGAGGATCAATATAATCTGTTCCTAACCCTTAATTACTACCACTGCCACTAGCAGCACTGACACTTTCAGTTGAAACATGCACATTTAAAACAGCCAGTATCATCATTGTCTAAGATAGTTCTAATGCTATAAGTAACATGGGGTTTTCGGGCATATACAATGTCTGTTCAGATCGAGGTTTTGCAGGCGCTTGTAAACTGAAATAGTGTTCTAGTCTTTTAGTTTTATTCAAAACATTTTCTTGTTACGTGTTACGTTTTTAATAACGATGGAAACTTTACGTGATTTATTTAATACAAACACATAACACGAAAATCTTATACACTACGAATAACGATTAAATACAGAACTATAAATAATTAACTCTTAAGCTTTTAATTTATCTCAGTACAATTCTAATTTATAATGAATGCTGCAAGACTAAATTCCCAATGAATTATCTCTGGATCGGTTCCTTTTTATATATAAACACGCACAAACGGAATAATCCAGGAGGAATATTCTAGATGGTGAGTGACTCATCGCTAGATGACTGAATAGACGATAACGGCACGCTTTGATGTTTAGCGCGTTGGTTATTTTTAGCATACGGGTAGTTTCTTATCGCGTATGTAGGTGCGTTACAATAATGATACAAATTGTAAGCGTACATGGCAACGAACGGTATAACGTACAACTGAAATCAGAATCCGGAATACAATATACCTACTGAATCAAAATAAAAAAGGAACATTGAACTGCAGAAACTTAATGTGTTCGGATTAATAAAACAAGAATATTAACTATCCAGGGTACCTCCTCAACACATCGTCGAGACGTCGACATTGTATCGTCTCAATGCAAACCTGCGGCAGTTTCCAGTCGGTTGTTTGGTCGGATGCTTTTCACGTCTGAAACGAAACCTAAACAAGAAAAAAACAGCTCAACCATTTTAATTGGTAATGAACACAATTAAGGTAAGATAAAACATTAGTACAGTACTTGTCGCCGTGTTTTAAACATAAACCAAATGTATTTCAATTCATAAAATTGTCAGACTGTTTTGAGAAGGTTTATACTTGTGTGTATTCTATTGTATGTTTAAAGTGTTAGAAAACGTTACCATAAAGATAAAAAATTAACATTTGTGTCTATACATTTTGGCGCCCCCTATAACTTAGCGCTTTACGAACGTGCGTAATTTGCGTAATGGTAAATACGGCACTGGGTATAGATTGTTACAAAATTGACCGTCCCAAGACCGGTTTGTAAACTATTACAATACTTTCAGACTTGCTTCTAGCACATGCAAATTTTTGTTGGAAACGACTTTTTATTAGCCTACCAGTGCAATCCATAGAACGAAAGGCTGATTGTTGATCATGTTGTGGTATGATCAAGTACATTCAATCGCAGCTAGCTTTTGTTCTTCATTTCCAAATGTGTCTTTACGAAAAAAAGACCACGCTTTGCTGCTACTAGAAGCACCAATATCTGGCTTTTTATGCTTAAGTGCAAATGAAAACTTTGCACAATATTTTAAGCGCATTACATCACTATCTGGGGTTGTCTTTTTAATAAATGGATATTCACTTTCCATATCCCTACTAAATGTACACTTTATTTTTGGCATTTTCTGATTCTCTACCGCCCTAGATACACACTATACTATAATGATTATTTATTAAAAACAATTATTTATTAACACTTAACCTTAACTAACGAACTATTTACACTATATTTATTTAAACGTACCAGTAAATTTATTTTCTACTCGTACAAGACACCGTCGGTCGTAAGAAAATCGCACTAGAATTGGTAATACTTAATACTGCCTTAATACTAGAAACACCAATATCCGTCTTTTTATGCTTAAGTGCAAATGATAACTGTGCACAACATTTTAAGCTCTTTACATCACAATTTGAGGTTGTGTTTTTAATAAATGGATATTCACTTTCGATATCTCTACTAAATGTACACTTTATTTTTGGCATTTTCTGATTTTCTACCGCCCTAGATACATACTATACTATAATGATTATTTATTTAAAAACAATTATTTATTAACACTTAACCTTAACTAACGAACTATTTACACTATATTTATTTACACGTACCAGTAAATTTATTTTCTACTAGTACAAGACACCGTCAGTCATAAGAAAATCGCACTAGAATTGGTAGTACTTAATACTGCCTTAATATTGGAAGCACCAATATTTGACTTTTTATGCTTAAGTGCAAATGAAAACTGTGCACACCATGTTAAGATCTTTACATTACTATCTGAGGTTGTCTTTTTAATAAATGAATATTCACTTACCGTATCTCCACTAAATGTACACTATATTTTTGGCATTTTCTGATTTTCTACCGCCCTAGATACACACTATACTATAATGATTTTTTATGTAAGAATAGTGATTTATTAACACTTAACCTTAACTAACGAACTATTTACACTAAATTTATTTACACGTACCAGTAAATTTATTTTCTACACGTACAAGACACCGTCGGTCGTAAGAAAATCGCACTAGAATTGATAATACTTAATACTGACTTAATACTAGAAGCATCAATATCTGACTTTTTATGCTTAAGTGCAAATGAAAACTGTGCACAACATTTTAAGCTCTTTACATCACTATCTGAGGTTGTGTTTTTAATAAATGGATATTCACTTTCAATATCTCTACTAAATATACACTTTATTTTTGGCATTTTCTGATTTTCTACCGTCCTAGATACATACTATACTATAATGATTATTTATTTAAAAGCAATTATTTATTAACACTTAACCTTAACTAACGAACTATTTACACTATATTTATTTACACGTACCAGTAAATTTATTTTCTACTCGTACAAGACACCGTCGGTCGTAAGAAAATCGCACTAGAATTGGTAATACTTAATACTGCCTTAATACTAGAAACACCAATATCCGTCTTTTTATGCTTAAGTGCAAATGATAACTGTGCACAACATTTTAAGCTCTTTACATCACAATTTGAGGTTGTGTTTTTAATAAATGGATATTCACTTTCGATATCTCTACTAAATGTACACTTTATTTTTGGCATTTTCTGATTTTCTACCGCCCTAGATACATACTATACTATAATGATTATTTATTTAAAAACAATTATTTATTAACACTTAACCTTAACTAACGAACTATTTACACTATATTTATTTACACGTACCAGTAAATTTATTTTCTACTAGTACAAGACACCGTCAGTCATAAGAAAATCGCACTAGAATTGGTAGTACTTAATACTGCCTTAATATTGGAAGCACCAATATTTGACTTTTTATGCTTAAGTGCAAATGAAAACTGTGCACACCATTTTAAGATCTTTACATTACTATCTGAGGTTGTCTTTTTAATAAATGGATATTCACTTACCGTATCTCCACTAAATGTACACTATATTTTTGGCATTTTCTGATTTTCTACCGCCCTAGATACACACTATACTATAATGATTTTTTATGTAAGAATAGTGATTTATTAACACTTAACCTTAACTAACGAACTATTTACACTAAATTTATTTACACGTACCAGTAAATTTATTTTCTACACGTACAAGACACCGTCGGTCGTAAGAAAATCGCACTAGAATTGATAATACTTAATACTGCCTTAATACTAGAAGCATCAATATCTGACTTTTTATGCTTAAGTGCAAATGAAAACTATGCACAACATTTTAAGCTCTTTACATCACTATCTGAGGTTGTGTTTTTAATAAATGGATATTCACTTTCAATATCTCTACTAAATATACACTTTATTTTTGGCATTTTCTGATTTTCTACCGTCCTAGATACATACTATACTATAATGATTATTTATTTAAAAGCAATTATTTATTAACACTTAACCTTAACTAACGAACTATTTACACTATATTTATTTACACGTACCAGTAAATTTATTTTCTACTAGTACAAGACACCGTCGGTCATAAGAAAATCGCACTAGAATTGGTAGTACTTAATACTGCCTTAATACTAGAAGTACCAATATTTGACTTTTTATGCTTAAGTGCAAATGAAAACTGTGCACACCATTTTAAGATCTTTACATCACTATCTGAGGTTGTCTTTTTAATAAATGGATATTAACTTACCGTATCTCCACTAAATGTACACTTTATTTTTGGCATTTTCTGATTTTCTACCGCCCTAGATACACACTATACTATAATGATTCTTTATTTAAGAATAGTGATTTATTAACACTTAACCTTAACTAACGAACTATTTACACTAAATTTATTTACACGTACCAGTAAATTTATTTTCTATACGTACAAGACATCGTCGGTCGTAAGAAAATCGCACTAGAATTGGTAATACTTAATACTGCCTTAATACTAGAAGCACCAATATCTGACTTTTTATGCTTAAGTGCAAATGAAAACTGTGCACAACATTTTAAGCTCTTTACAGCATTATCTGAGGTTGTGTTTTTAATAAATGGATTTTCACTTTCGATATCTCTACTAAATGTACACTTTATTTTTGGCATTTTCTGATTTTCTACCGCCCTAGATACATACTATACTATAATGATTATTTATTTAAAAACAATTATTTATTAACACTTAACCTTAACTAACGAACTATTTACACTATATTTATTTATACGTACCAGTAAATTTATTTTCTACTCGTACAAGACACCGTCAGTCGTAAGAAAATCGCACTAGAATTGGTAATACTTAATACTGCCTCATAAGTGTGATCGTGCGCTATTTATTTAAGTCGACAAAAGTGCTAGAATAATCTTGGGAATTGTAGAACTAGTGATGTCATCCTGTTGTGTCTTGTCTGAAGGTCGTGCTATCCTTTTCATTCTTTCTCGACTTTGATTAATTCCTTCTAAACAATGAAACGTCAGAAACGGGACAAAAAAGGGACTATAAATACGAAACATTTACGTAATTTATTATAATAATTACATATACGAAATGATTCAATCAAATAATACAACAAGAATAAAAAATAAATAAATAAATGAGGCTGCCAAATTAGTTGTTTGGAATTTAATGCACTTCAGTGAGAAGGTAAAACTATTCAAATCGTCGGTTTGAGTTAAATACTCAATGTTAAAGTTCAAATACATATGTATACGAAGTCATCCAGATGGCTATTAAATGATAAAGAATTAAAATTTGCTGAACTGCCCGGCATGTAGAATTAACATGTTGGTTAATTTGAAAGTAAAAGATATATAGCACATAGCAGAACTTTTAATTGTTAAAATATCCAACACTAAGAAAAAAGTAGGTACCAACTCGTAAAAAGACAGAATCTTGAAATCATAAACAGAGTTCTTATTTAATAAATGCAAAAACTGCAATAACATTACTTTTAACATTTTATCACCTTTAACAAAATTTCTCGCAAATTGTAAAATTATCTTGTAATTAATTAACTACTATATTAAGACTTAGGTCTGCAGCCACGATGACAGTTTCTCAATACCACCAGGCAATTAAAAGATGTTTTATACTTAAATCATCACTAGTAGGTATAGAAAATATGTTAGTTAATTATTCGCAAATACTAGTCATATTAAAATATTTAAAATAGAATTAATGGCATTTAAATTTACAACCTATAATAATAGTTATAGTGATACAGGATATTTTTTAATATAATTGGGATGATTTTGTTGATATAAATATTTTAATAATAACGATTCCAATAAAACATTAATTTAATAACACTAGATACTCAGAAACCATATCAATCCGAATTATGATTTTCTTTTAATCTTTTGTTAGCCAGCATTTTATTACAAAATCTAAGGGCGTAAACATATTTATGTACTTAAGTTTATTATATTAAAAAAAATAATATTTTAGTATATTTTTTACAAGAACGATTATTTTTATTCGTCAATAAATATCCACAACCATATGGGTACTATTATAAATTACAAAAAATATAATAAAATTTTTAACTTTCAGATTATTTTATAGTAGACAACTTCACCTTGATATTAAAAAATTATATAATTTGAGATATATTTCAGTAATATATCTACAAGCAAGTATTTCACACATTTACATATCTTCTAGGCGTTTCGGTAAAAATTTGAACTTTTCCATAGGATTAAGTTTCTTCTTACATTATTAGATTTTGCAAATTTATAGAATAAATTATCCTTAATTCCCAATCATGTCACTACATCAGGTATTATTAGCATAAAATATGCATGATATATTTTAAGAGACCGGTATTTAGGAACTGTATCTATTAAAAAACTCTTCTTCAATGTTAAACAAGCTTAGTGACTAATAGACAGATTTACATTTTCTACCGGCAATTATGCTCATCAAACGTAAAAAAAAAACCGTGAGATATACTTTATACTGAATAAAGTTAACGGAGGCCCGAAGTGTAATGATTTATAAAGCATTAGAGCAGCCATTCTTGTGCGCTGTAGTACTGTACTTAGAAGCAACTATCTTCATTTTATCTTTACCTTTACACCCATTACCCAATTTTAGAAAAATAATTCTTTAATGTCGTGACCGTCGGTAGTTACAACTATAATTCATTTCTTCTTTTTTATAACACTGTTTTTCAATTCTTAGTATTAAAGTGTTAACACCTACTGAAAACTAAATTTTGTCTTAACTACATATAATAAAACTTATGTTTCTTAAATAGAGATTTTAGCGGTTATATGTTTTGAGAAAAGTCATCGTCAGGCTTCTAATGGAAAAAAAAGAGAAAATAAAGAGCCAACAAATTTTAAATAAAGATAAGATAACCAAAAGAAGATGTGAAGAATTATAGTAAAACTAATAGATCTACCAGAACGGCAACCTCAGATATGGAAAAATTTTATTATAAATTTATGGGGAGAAATCGACAGACTACATCCATCAAACATTATACTGAATGTACATAATGTACTGAATTGTGTATGAAGGTATCTTAAATATCCATTATATTTAAAACAAATTTATTATCATTGCTACACAAAGGATTAGTAAGATGGGGAATATAACTTTATTAAATCTAAATGCCAATTGCAATCATTGATTAATTAAATAGATGTTTAGGATTAGTAAAAAGATAATTTGCTTTGTTTATAATTTACAGTTTCTGTTTTATTTACTCTGTATGGATAGATGAGTACACATCCAGTAAATAAAATAGTTTTTGACAAATATAATTAAAACTAGTTAGTTATCAAATTGATGAACACGTACGCCATCCGCAAAAATTGATTTGTTTAGATTAAAAATTTTATGCAATAGGAATTTAGCAGTAATAATACGCCTTAATAACTTGTCACTTTATGACATGCGTGCTGTAATGTTGTGCCATAAAGTCGTCTTAACGATGAAATACAAACAAAGAAATTGAACAAATTATTTATTTATTATTAATTAATGTAATATTAAAGAAATAATTGTTTACTGGTGTTAATATTAATGGTGCAATTGGAATTTTCGGTAATTGAAAATCCCCCAGATGTTTTAAGAAGGCATTCGCTTGAACTGCTCGAAGATATTGATATAGATATTTCTCGGTTACTCATTTGCTGTACGCTACTAGTTCCTAAGGTTTTGGCAATTTTCTTCTTGTTTCCAATGGAGTCTGCCATGTACCCTTCAGCAACATCATCGTTTTTCCAATTCCCATGCCGTTTTAAAGTTCTGTCAGCTCCAGTGTCTGCCAAGATTGTGGCAGAAGTTCTAAGAAATGTATGGCCTGTGTATTGATCGGCATTGGGAATATTTAAATACTTGGCAATCTGTCGAGGAATCTGACCAAATGTGTTAATGCCAATAGGATTACAGGTACATTTACACCCATTGTAGAATAAAACAAACTTTTTAATCTTCACATGCTTCGGTCTTAAACTCATTTACTCCTTAATGAGGTCAATATAATTTACTCTACTGTCATCGTTTAATATTGTAAAAACCCTGGGTCTATGTCTTTTGTATCTCTAATATGAACCACAAAGACATAACCTTCTTCTTCAATATCCCCAACACACAGATTGTACAATTCTATGCGTCTGCAACCGCTAAACACACCTAATATTGCAACTACCTAAAATGTAATCATATTTATTAAGAATAATCTTAAAAGTAAAAATTTACCTTCATAAGTATTTGTCGTTGGATGGGTTCTTCACGAAAAAATTAAGTAAGTGCTCTGTTGAAAACACTAATGACTTCTCTGGTATGTACCCAACAGAACAGTTTTTCAAGAATGTCGAAAGTTTTGAAAACTTGCTGATGTCCACAACCTTTTTGAGACGTAACATACATTTTAATTTGGAGTACATGCGCCATAATGAAGACGATTTGTAATTTTTCGACTAATAAAATAAATACAAAGAATGATTAACTTTAATAAATAATATAATGAACTTACCTGATGAAGGAAATACACAAGCAAAACCTTCTCTGTAACAGGTTCCGTATTATTCTTGCGCATCCACTCAATAAATCTGTCGAACTCTTTCTTATAAATGATTTCAGACTTTTGAGGTATAAGACTCAACCCAGCTTCTGCCTTTTTGCGCGGGTGAGCGGGTGGGTAGGTGCGTGCGTGCGTGCACGCGTGCGTGCCTGCGTGCGTGCGTGCATGGGTGCGTGCATGTGTGCGTGTGTGCGTGTGTGCGTGTGTGTGTGTGTGTGTGTGCGTGCGCGTGCGTGTGCACGTTCGCATGCGCGTGCGCGTGGATGTGTGGGTGTGTGCGTACGTGCGTGTGCGTGTGCGTGCGCGTGCGTGTGTATACGCGTGCGTGCGTGTGCGTGTGCGTGTGCGTGTGCGTGTGCGTGTGCGTGTGCGTGTGCGTGTGCGTGTGCGTGTGCGTGTGCGTGTGCGTGTGCGTGTGCGTGTGTGTGCGTGTGCGTTGTGCATGTGTGTGTGTGTGTGTGTGCGCGCGCGTGTGTGTGTGTGTGTGAATGAAAATGGTTAAACTGTATTATTGATACCTTATAGAAGCGGGCGGCTTTCGAATTTTGTTTTAGTTAACGTGTATATATTAATCTCTATCTGATATGAAGTTTAAAACGTCATTCTGAAATTCATATTTTTTTTGTTTTTACAATGTTGCCTGTTTTCATCATGAACATATAAAAAAGAGGTTGCATAGTTACCCAAATGAATTATACATAATTAAAATTATTTCATTTCTTTTCATATTTTAAGTTAGCTAGCATCTAGATGTCCATTAACTTCTGTCAGACATGAAGTTTTAAATGTCTGTTTGACATTGTTTTTGTTTTTACAATGTTGAATATTTTCGTAATTCACTTGTTATATAAGAGGTTGCATAATTAACCTTAAAACAATTTAATTTTCATTTTGTTCCACACCAGATATTTTTTTAATGTGAAGCAAACTAAAGAGAGTACTTTTAAAGTCTATTCTAATTGAGCCTTTTTAAAGGAGACTTACTATACATTTTTTGGCAGTATGAAAGGTCTGTCAGCTACCAAAAATATTTCATTTTCTAAAGGTGTAGCATTATGACTTTGATTTTAAATTGTGATCAACCTCACAAATTTGAAATTTGATTTTCGCGACATCTTGTATAGAGCATTATAAAAAATATTGCAGCAAAGAAACAATAACATGAGCGACCCTGTATTATTGTCTAAATAAATATTACTCCTGGGTAGGTAATGACAACATATTTGAGAAAATAATAATCTATAGGTTAAGTAAACTTTTTATGTAGTGTTATGTGTGGTCTCGCAAAAAAAATTTAGTACACTATCAAAACAAGAATAAGAAACATCGTACCATAATATTATGTAATGAAAAAGCTGTAAACCTAAAAAAAAAGGTTTTTAACCTATGATATGTCCCATAACTTATTAACAACGGTGCTATTAAATATATAAATTTTACGTAAACTATGCGCCTTAAAAAATTTGCTTATCTTTTTTAAAGATGTAACAAAACAAACTTTTTAATAGTTTACATTTATTCCCTTCAATTATTAATATCAGAAGATAAATTATACACTGTGTTTTTTTATTTATTTTGGGGGGCCACACATAGTTAGATTGGAATTTCCATATGATAAATTAGAAGTTTCAAAAGCTTTGATCACCTTAGCGATTTATAATTGAGATCATACTTTTTTTTATTACAGAGATATACAAAATGAGCTAAAATAGCATTAAGTTTTCTGAACTATAGATTAGGTCAACAAAACATGGTTAATTTTTTGTTATCTAAGTTGTTTGTTAACTTAAATAGATTAATATTGGTGTTTATGGAAAATAACGAAAATATCGTATTTCTCTGCAGTTTTGCAAAATTGTTTTGTAAATACCGATTAAAAAAAAAAATAAAAGGGTGGGTCTAGACGTGGATAAATAATCCAAATTTTATGCTAATAAGAATTTTTTATCTCGATTCGAGAGGTACAAGGCATTTAGCAAAATTATCATTGCATAGCCATAAATAACTTACAAATTATCATAATATATTTTACCATAAAATAGTCTTATTTAAGAAAATTTATTTATTTTAAATATTGCACTTTTATTCCGCCTGATCTGGTTGATGTGGTTAAATCAGCAAGAGTTACTGTACCCTACCGTGTGGTAGAAATGGAAAGACACATTTTTTTCAATGTTCAGGCTAATGCAGATGATATCATCAATACTTCTAAATTCACTATTACATCAGTGGTTTATCAAAAACCTCCTATTCAACAGAAATTTGGTCAAAAACTAAGATCTTAAAAAAATGTAAGTGTTCAGGATATCAGAAGAGTAACGTTAGGACCTGCAGTGAATAAAACTATTAACGAAGAAAAGAAACAAAACTTATGGGCTATGATTCCTTTTTTAAATGACGAAAAGCATGAAGCACTTTATATGAATGTTTCGTAGGTGGCACTTAGCTCTTTATAAAAATGTTCACTAAAAGCAATTTTTTTTTCAATGTTAATGAATTTTTATTCGATTTTTATACAGGGTGTATTTGCGTAATCATTTGCTTCCGAGCTAAATTATATTTCTAAATTTTGAAAAATGCTTTTATTCAATACCTTTGGTTTGTTGTTTTGGTGCTTGACCTGTTTCTTACTTATGGTCTTTAATTATAAACTCGAGTAAAAAAATAATTGTGGCAATAAAATAAACATATAGATTCTTACCATCTATTAGCAGATTTTTTCGTGATATGCAAATCCTCTAACCTTAATAAATACAATCAGATTACAGATAATCAGATAATCGCTGTACCCAGAGGTACAGCGATTATACACGCAATTACTGCTCATATTTTATGTGTATAACGCGACAAGGAATGTTTAACTCTCATAGTGCACACTACCGGTGTGATGAGAATCCACATGTTAAAAGGGTATCACATTACCAACACTTGTTTAAAGTTAATGTTTGGGCAGCAATTTTAGGCAACAAATTAATTGGTTATCACATTCTACCTGGAAATTTAAATGGTAATGTGTACCTCGACTTTTTAGAAAATCATTTATTCGAGATATGAGAAGATTTAACGCTAAACGAGTGAAGATCTCTATTTTTTATGCATGATGGAGCTCCCCCGCACTTTGATAGAGGATGTCCTAATTGGTTGAGTAACCATTACCCGAATCGATGGATTGGTAGAGGTGCATAACCTCCGATTTATTCGCCTCCACGGTCATGCGATCCTTTGGACTACACAGATTGGTCGTATCTTAAGGAAAAAGTCTATGTTACAGAGGTAAGTTCACGCCAAGAGTTGCAAGGCAGAACTGAATCACTTTAATGACTTCATAACTGATCCTTAACCGTTTAGAAGATTAATGTATTATTTAGAAAAAAGGATAGAATTGTGTATTCGCGAAAACAGATGACACTTTGAATACTTACTATAACTGATTGAATATTTCATGTTTTTAGTCAAATTTATTTTAATTTTCTTCTTGTGATTCTTTGTTTAATTAATAACTTTAGCCTTAGAATAATGTTATTGTTTTTGGTTTTTAACAAGAATACTTACTTTATACCACCTTCAATTATTACTTCATCATTTTCAAATCAAAATATTCCCAAAACGGTACACAGTATCGAGTTTTACCAACAGCACCTTTTTGGTGTAAAATTGAATGATGTTTACGTTCACTTAAAATTTGGACTAGAAAATCTAACCTCAAAAAGGTTATGTCTAAAACTACTCGGTACGAACCGTGTAACTAGCGCCTTCTATGAGAGCCAGATATAAAAACAAATTCATGGGATATGTCAGCTTCCAAAACATATTCATAAAACATTTCATTACTATGTTGCCAGTAGTTTCGACATAATCGTAAAAAATGTATATACAATTTTTTTTAAAACCCTGTATCTTGAATACGGATGCCGTTTCGAAAATGTTTTAATAAAAAAATCCCACTTATTTTTGAGTGTTCTACCTATCCTAGCAACAGGGCCACCTTTTTTTGAAACACCCTGTATATAGTTAAATCCAGCAGATACTTTTCAAGTTCGGCGTGTCGTAACACTCACCAACAACCTAAAAATAATCAACCACATTTAAGGAGTACAGAATATTTCAGAAAATCCACTTGCTTAGCAAAATATGTTTCCAAACTTACCTCTTGCTTGAGACTACTAATCCAATAAGCTAGAGTTCCTTGGTGCTAATTCTAGCGGTATTGCAGATTCTGAACCTAGTCCTGCCCAGATTCTTCTGTTTTGTCTTCTTTCGCAGTCTGGATTTGTAACGGAAGAAATGCAGGTTATGTCGCGTTTGTATCGGAAACCGTCGCTAATAGAACTCTGTTGCCTGTCCTGTCGGTGGTAATGTTTCTTGAGTCAATTCCGATAATCAACGTATTATATAATTTAAGTAAATTAAAGAAAAAATAACATTTGAACCGGACTTTTTTTGTACCATAACGTACTGCCCTGTTTCTTTTTTAATTGATCAACTTTAATCTTCTTTCATTATAACAACTATGTAATTCAGCGTCGAATATGCACTCCATAAGTTTAAACTATTTAAGATTTTCCACTTTTCTGATATTGATTGTCAGCTTTTTTTAGTCTCATTTTTACATTTGCGCAGGAAACGTGTATATCTCCGTTGCAAAATCCTTTACATGGTGCAGCCTTGATATGTAAATAATTGATTTGATTTATAAATTATTAAACGTAGCAAGATCTGCATAATACATTGTATTATTTTATTACCTATAGTATTGTTAGGTTTTTAGTTTTTATGTATTAAATCGCGATTAGCAATTAAAATTGCAATTTATCGGGGGCCAAAGTTATAAATGATCACATTTTTTTCAGAATGTTTATTAAAATTGCGGTTAAACAATTCAATAAATCCTTTGAGTAACATTAATGCTGTAATTTATTTTCAAAATTGAATATTTTAAATCGAAGAGTATTTACAAATGACATGAAAACTGCATTAAAAATTAAAAAATACAATTTTGTGTAATGGGTCCTTGGTAGCCTTCGTATATTTTGACTGGGACATAAATTTTACTTTTATTTTGGCAATGATAACAAAACGCCATCTACACAAGGTTTACAAATTTAAGTAACCAGTAATAATAAACGTCATAAAAAAGCAGGTGAGACGAGTATAAAAACGTCTGTCTATCATTTTAAACAAATCAGAAGTCCGAATAGTCGTCTAGTCATGGGTTGTTAGACTACCGACGTCCTTATTTCCTTTCACTTGTACTTTCCCTCTCTATAGTGTACTAAGAGGTTAGTGCGCGCGTCGTTCATAATGTTTAAACAAAGTAAATTTAATTCTTAGTCCACCTCGTGACATTATTGTTGAAACATTTCTTATTAAAACGCGTGATTTATTTATTTTTTATTTAATTTTTTAAATAAAAAATTAGTATAATCGTACAATCGCGTTTTATATTAAAAATGAATTTCAATCTCAGTATGTCACAAAAAACGAATTTTCACACATAATTTGGTATTACCTATTAGTTTCGCATAATCGATATAACTTTCTTTTTAGAAATGTGTAGATTATAAGTAATTTTCAATTTTAGGTAATTCAAAGAAAACGAAGTATTTCAAGTACATTTAGAAAAAAGAAGCTAACAACCTATGAACTCTTTTTAACGCAGAAAAGTGTAATTTGTTATTATTCGTGTTAAAAAGTGATAGCCGAAATTTTCGGAATTTCAGTGATTTTGCCGATTATCTGTGATATTTTTTACATATACAATTAACTTTAAGTGACCGTGTACACCTGCAGTTAAAAATAAGGTAATGTTTTTAATATTTTATATGCACATTGCGTAATACTGACAAGTAAATAAATCATGTATTACTGTAATTAAAAGTTTATGCAGTTACCTTTTACGTGTAATAACTATACCTTACCGTTCATTACTTTTGAAAGTAACATACGTATAGTGAAAGGGAAATTTTAACTTCCAGTAAATTCATGATTGTGTATTTGATTTTTTCACATGTCTTTAGACTACTATTAAAATTAGTTATTTCATATACCACACACAACTTTCATTAAAATTTAGTTTAATTTGGTGAAATGAAAACATGCCATAAATTTTACGACTGATTAATTTTTCTTATATCACAGAAAAGTGAATGCAAATAGACTGAATAATCTAATATCCATACTTTCCCTTGGTATATTTTGATTGTATTTTCACCTATACACTGTTCACAAAAAATTTTCAAACTTTATTATAATTATCGCTACATAGCTAAAGTCAAAAACAAAAAATTTACATAAAATCATTGAAATCCTCACATTTTATTATTTTTACATTGTTTGTTCAAGGAAACGGGGAAGTTTTAATTCATTAATAGATATAAGAATTATCCGCTGGCGTAAAGAAGTGGATGTAAAATTATTATTACTGCACTTCCGTATTTTAATTTTCTTAAACATAATTATGTGTGTAAATTTTCAAAATTTTATAATGCTAATTTTCTCCGAAAGATATAAATATTAACTATGTGCAAAGGATCACTTTCATTTGATGAAATGAATTTACTGGTTTCATGGTATCTTCACTTTCTTTTAAGCTGTAGTGCATATGTTACTTCATGAATAATTCTACTATTTTAATTATATACTGATTACATAGGTTATAAAAAAAAATTAAACCTGCGAGTTCAACTAAATAAATCAAATGTTGTGAGATGTTTAAATTTTTGTTATTTATTGTTGGCAATAATTCAGTCTTTCGCAGTATTTTGACTAAAATAAAACCAGAATTGAGGATAAATTTACAAACACTTCCACAAACATAATTTATGCTTTAAATTTTGAACAATAAAAAATTTGTCAAAATTAATTGATTTTAGATATGTATCTATCCGGTTACCTGCATCAGGCGGTAAAGCATCAATTTTAAACGGATACTAAATAAATATATATATATATATATATATATATATATATATATATATATATATATATATATATATATATATATATATATATTTAATTAGCAGTAAGGAACGAAGTGATAAGAGTTTACTATATTCAACTATCACTTTACCGCAAATGCAAGTTCTTAACGTGTAATTACTAAATGACATAATTATTTTATATAAATCACACTGTCGCGTGTTTAGTAAGTAGTAAAATGGTTACAAGGCTACCGATTTAGCTATAAGACGAGTACGATATTTTATGTGGTTTACTGTCTAAGTTACACTTCATTAATGAAAAACATTTGCATAATTTAGTAATTTTCTTCCATGTGACAAGTACAAGTTAACAATTAGTTTAAAACACAGCAAGTAATTTAAATAAATATTTTTATTATTACTATGGTGTTTGTTCCATAGATACATAGTAATTCCTTTAATCGCAACATATTTTTCATTATTTCAAATAATCGTAATACACTTTTTAACGATTTTTTTTAATACTGTTAAAACACACTGAGTAGACTTTTTTTGCAAACTATTAAAAGTACATTCCAAAGCCTAGTTGCTTTAGATAATATTATTATGGTTAATATTCCTGACATAGAAAGTTCAGTTCAGTATTTCCAATTTAGCTTATACTAGTAGCGTGGCAATAAAACAATTTTTCATATGGTAACATTTTAATAACTTTTTTTAGGAAAATTATGCAACCTCTTTTATAATAAGTTCATTACGAAAATAGTCAATATGGTAAAAACAAAAACAATAATTTATGTCAAACAGACGCTTAAAAGTTCATGTCAAACAGAGGTTAATAGACATATATATATGCTAACTTAAAATATCTGGTGTGAAACAACACACGACCTTCCAACTTACAAAGTAGAAATTACAAGAAATGAAATAATTTTGTTTATAATTTTTTTAGG
Organism: Vesta saturnalis; assembly: GCA_036346205.1. Lineage (NCBI taxonomy): Eukaryota > Metazoa > Arthropoda > Insecta > Coleoptera > Lampyridae > Vesta > Vesta saturnalis. The sequence goes on from JARFJB010002243.1 coordinate 168,501, forward strand.
ATAACTCTGCAACCCCTTTTTTTGTACGTTCATAAATCATAACGAAAACAGGTAACATTGTAAAAAAAAATAAATTATCTATGTCGGAATGACGTTTAAAGCTTCATGTCAGATAGAGGTTAATAAACATAAATACATGTCAATTTAAAAAAAATTTCGAAGCCGCCCGCTTCTATAACATATCAATAATACAGTTTAACCATCTTCGTTTATATTTAATTAATTTTTAGACTTACCTTGCGTTATATTAAGAAACTTTATAAAGAAAAGTTATGTAAAATTAAATTTTCTTTAAAAAATATGTCTGCACTGCCGATCTTGGCGAAACTTGGCCAAAAGTTGTAAAATGAGTCAATAAGTCGATTTAACGATAGTGAAAAAAAGGTCGGTTGCATAACCTTCTCTACCATATGGTCCTTATTTTACAAAGTTGAAAAAAAACTGTTTATATAAAAGTTATACGTGAGCATGCGGTTTACATTTAAAAAATATTTTTTACCATACAGGGTGTTGCATGAAGACGGGCCAAAATATTTATTAATGTTATTTAACGGAACACCCTATATATTATTGCATATTTGGATTCCTCGTAAAATTTTCTCCATGGTATGGTAATTAGTTTTAAATTGGAACGTTGCCTGCTTAAGTCAAAAAATGTTTAAATTTGAAGAAAAACATGGTTCCATAACATGCGCTATAACTTTCAAAGCACGTGAATTATTTTAACAGAATTGACACAACAGAAAACAAGGAGGTGCTTAAGTGCCTCATTGGACGCATAAGTCGGTTTCTTATACAGGATGCTTTCTACAAGCCCTGCAACTTGGGAATATTCAAATTCATTTTTCTTGGAATTTTTAAATGTGCCACCCTGTATGTATGTAATCCTATCCAATTTTTGTTAAGGTATTATTATACTCATTTCCTTTAGTTTTGGCGTAATACTCATTTCTTTAATACATTCGTAAAAAAAAACATGCTACGTCTATTGATACTTTAATTTCTAGTTTTCCATGAACGCCATTGATAAATGCTAAATGTCAAATTTATTATTTATTGAATTAGCTATCTCTTGTAATAAGGTTGTAATAAATTTAAAAATGAACTTTTCACAATCCGAAATGGTCGACATGATTTTCGTGTTGGGCGCTGGTGAAAAAAATGCTCTATTGGCTAAAAGATTGTATCAGGAAAAGGGCGTTTCAAGAGCTTATGGAACGTATTGAGAGGACTGGAAGCGACGCATATAACAAAGTTAATAGACAAAAACGATCAAGAACCGAAGAAAATGAAAAGAACACGAAATAAATATTCTGTTAGCAGTAAATGAAAACCCGCGTATTAGTCAAAGGCAGCTATCGCAGCTAGTCGATGTTGTTTGAAGAAGTGTTCAGCGCATCCTGAAAATCAATCAAATGCATCCCTACCACATCCACTTTATCCAGAATTAGATGCTGATGACTACCAAAGAAGACTAGAGCTTTGTGTGTGTTCTCAAAGCCTCAAAACAAAATTCGGGTACAAAGAAACTTTGCTCATTTGGTGTGGTTTGGAGATGAGGCTACTTTTCACCGAAACGGCAAAGTTAACAGGCATATCTTTGATTATTATGCAAAGAAAGTCCACATTTTTGTAAATATAATACCCAAAACCGGTGTTCCTTAAATGTTTGGGGAGGAGTTATGATAACGTAATTGGTCCATATTTTTTTGAGCAAAGAATAACAGAATAAGTGTATTTCGTTTTGGAATCATTTGTCTGGCCTCTTTGCTCAAAGAGCAATTGAATTTCCACAGGAAATGTGGTTTCTTCATGATGGGGCTTCGGTCCTTCATATAAGGTCGATCATTAATTTTTTAATTGGAACATTTTTCTTTATGTGGATTTGTTAAAGCACAAGTTCACAAAATACCCCCGACTACAAGAGAAGACATGAAAATTCGAATAAGAAATTGTTTTCGCAGTATAAATGTTGAAATGTGTCGAAATTTAAGTCATGCTTTTGAGAGACGTCTTGAACTTTGTATTTAAGAAAATGGCAGACACAATGTATTAATAAATTTACTATCAATAGACGTAGCATGTTTTTTTGTGCAGATGTATTAAAGAAATGAGTATTCCGCCAAAACTAAAGGAAATGAGTATAATGATACCTTAACAAAAATTGAAGAGGATTAAAATCTCAACAATATAGGATACCTAAATACAGGGTGTCACGTTTAAAAATTCCAAAAAAATGAATTTAAATATTCCCCAGTTGCAGGGCCTGTAGAAAGCATATGTTGTCTCAGTTTTTGTTTAAATAATTAATGTGTTTTGAAAGTTATAGCACATGTTGTGGAACATTGTTTTTCTTCAAATTTAAGCATTTTTCGACTTAAGCAGACAACATCCCAATTTAATTTAAAACTAATTACCCTACATAGAGAATATTTTACGAGGAATCCAAATATGCAGTAATATATAGGATGTTCCGTTAAATAAAATTAATAAATATTTTGGCCCGTCTTTATGCAATACCCTACATGGTAAAAAATATTTTTAAAATGTAGACCGCATGTTCACGTATAACTTTTATATAAACAGTTTTTTTTCAATTTTGTAAAATAAGGACGATATGGTACTTTGTCACATTATTGCGCCACCTTGTATGTATATGTAGGTTAAAAGGACAATTATGCAATAAAACCTAAAATAAAATTTAAATAAGCGAAAGAGTGTCAAAGAGCGTTCAATAAATCGCAATATACTTCAGAAAAACTGTATTACAATAGTAATAAGAGGCATTGTTTGGTTGTGTCTATCACAATTATGCGGGATGTTCCAAAAACACCTTTGCCAATATCAACTTAATTTTTTTAATTGTCACCCCCTGTCCATTATGACATTGTTGGATTTTCCGGAAAATTGTAGACATAATTTATGTACAATGTCCTATACCTACCCTCAACTGTTTTTGTACGGATTGCATTTTATTAACTTTACTTTTAATAATATTTCACTATACTGAGTGTAACAATACAAATCTAAATTAACTGTTCAAAATCACCTCCATTCATAAGTTCACAATAACCAAGGTGATAAACAAACTCTTTCAGAACATTGGGCGTGACCAAACACGAACAATAAACAATATTTATATCTTTTCGCGTTCAGTTAATTTTGCCGTACTTAATTTTAACATTGATTGATCGGCGTAATACCTAGAAATTGGTAAGGTATTACTAATATTGAATTTACAAACAGGAACATAACATTTTTCCATGTTTTATTTTCGATAAATATAGTAACTAAAAAATGTAAAAATAAGAAAATAATTAAATAATTCAAAAACAGTTGAGGATAGGTATAGGACATTTGTACATGAAATATGTCTAGAATTTGGAACACCCTGTATAAGAATTTTTGTGTAAAAGATTTTGAACAAAAAAATAAAATCGACGGGTCCGAGCGTTTTTCGAACACCTCCCCATTTAATTATTATTGAATTTAGACTTTACTTCTGGGACGCTCTGTATAAATCGAATATTTATAAACAAATAATATCAATATTTAATATTCATTCATTAATTTGCCGATCTTGTGGAGGCGAAGAGAGTTCATAATATATTTTTTTATTTTAAAGGGTTTCTGAAAAGATAATTTTTTAATCCCTAATATTTACTTCATATTTAACTTTTTGAATAGAAGGAAACGTTCTAACTTACTAATCCACAATTTTCAAGAGTATCTAATTACTGTGTGGTATCAACAATAATTGCTATGAAAACCAATATTACGTATAAAGCATGTAAATTTGCTTTAATTTATGTACAGTTTATAATTAGGACTCACAATTATAGGAAAACTTTACCCACTTAATACGTTACGACGTAATAAATCCGAAGTAAGTGCAATGGTAATATTATTTCAGATGTATTGATAGCATATCGGTTAGACGTAAATCAAACGATTAATCGTTGTCAATAGTCAAGTTAAAGTTGGTAAGTCAAACAGTGCCATCAGTTCTCAATTTTGAATATGAACTGAAGTATAAGATTCCTCAATGCCCTCAAATGCCTATTTTATAAAGTTAAAATCATGAAATTAATCTTAAAATTCGAACAATAGATAAAATGTCCTTAGTTCACAAAATATTCAATTAAGGTAAAGTATGAAATATTTTAATCCGGTATATCCTGAATACCTAGCAATAGTGTTCAACATTACTTGTCAATTGTATTATAGCCAACAGCTATTAATATAGTCAAGTGAAAGATCAAAAGTCAAATGGTGCCATCAGTTCTCAATTTTAATTATGAACTGAAGCATAAGCTTCTTCAATATCTTCAGATCTAAATTTCATAAAGTCAAAAATGCAAAATCAAATCTTGAAAATCGAACACTAGATAAAACGTCCTTAATTCACAAAATGTCCAATTAACTCAGCTTAAAGTTAACGAAAAATATGAAATATTTTTATCTTTTATCTAATTTGAATATTTAGCAACAGTGTCAAAAATTACTTAAAGTTCAAAACGGCATGCACTAACGTTTTCTTAGGTGTCAATACATAATTTCCCAAAATAATTCTAATTATTTTAAGACTAAATGAAGCGACTCAGTTTAACTAAGTAACACGTAAGGATTAAAAACGTTAGACAGAATCAATAAAATAACCGATACACTTGCCTTGTACAAAAAATTTGATGTCCGAAGCCAAAGGTTTAATATTTATAATATACCCTTTCTTTAAGTTGAAAATTTGAAAAGCATGGGTTTTTAAGGAATAAAAATGTACTAGCTTTTGGTTCGCCACTGTATTCGGGAAAACAATTACATAGAAATTATAACATGGCCACTTTCATTTATTTAAATGTACATAAAACCGGATTTACGAATTTGGAACCAATTTGTTAACACAATTTTTATATCATCGGCGGAAAAACTTTGTCGACACGAGTTTGAAGCTTAATAAAAAATAATTTAACGGATTTGACTAAGACTCGTAATTAAATGGTCAAATAATGGAATATGCAGTTAGTCCGCATGAATAGTAAAACGAGTGTTTTACCATTGCCAAAAATAGAGTGCTAGGTTTCATTTCCAGCTGTGATATTCGAAAAAACGTCGCAACCTTATTTTAAGGTATCTAAATTTTCCTGTTCAACGTTCTGTTCCAATGTCAGGAATAGAAGGGTCTGGGAATCTATCTTGCTAACAGTTTGTTAGTCCCTAATCTTTAGGCAAAATTTTACAAATCGTTGTCCCTTGCAATAACCAAAACTTTAATTGTTTATTGTGTCCTGTGCTTGTGCCTGCAGGGCCCCACCCGATCATCTTCTAAAAATTTTACTTGATAATTATATTCTCACCATACATGGCATTCATCCTTTTGTGGATACGTTTTGGATTATTACTCTACTTACTAAAAAATACAATAACGCTTTTGCATTCAAGCTGTAAAACACTCATTTTTCACTACTTAAACTGCTACCGTAAAAATCTTTCAATTTCAATACAACTTGATCATAGTTCACTATATTTGACGTTACGATTCGTGATTGTTTTCATAAAAAGGTGGATTGCATGAAAATCTCCCCTCGTATATACAATCACAAAACGTTTCAATGTGAACCTTAACCCGATCAATTCAACAAATATGGTAGTAAAACTAAAATTTTGAATCAGCACAAAGCTTTAATTTTTTATTTTATGTATATATATAGTGTGTCCCATAAAGTTCTATACATATGGGAACTTATTTTATATGATAATTTTTGAAAAAACGTTTCCCACAGAAAAGTTCTGCAATGACCAAAACCAAAAATGCACTTATCAAAATCTAAAAGAATCGTACTATATACAGGATAAACCAGAAAACAGTAATTCGACTCAACATTGAAGTACCGTTATTTTTGAAAATACAAGGAAATGTCACCTAGAAAGGTTGTTTAGAATGAAAAGTTATGCACAAATATGAAATAACAGCTACTTATGTTAACGTTCTCAAAAATTTTTTATATACTCTAAAATGGACTTTATCTGAATTTATAAAACTGTCATAATGAAAAGTTGTTTAGACGGAGATGCAAAACGCCAAATTTCTTTTTACAATCTTAAATTTATATTAAAATACTTATCTTTTTTTGGGTTTTTAATGGTGTATTTTAAATTATACAATCTAAACGTTTCGATAACACTTACAGTTATCTTCGTCAGTTGTATTTGTTAAAATTGTTAAAGATGTTGTAAACAATTTTGTCAAAGTTGAAAAATTAAAACATAAACATCAGCCTGCTATCAATATAACAGTTTGAGAAACGTATAAAGCCAAATATAAAATTAAATTTTAGTAAAGAATAACTAGTTAAATCTAACAAAGAAATACCTTTATCAATAAGTGCAAGTGTTATTAACAATGAAAAGCATAATGCAGAACGTTTTTTGTAATGTTTTAATTTTAATCTTAATTTCAACTACCTATGTTAAATTATAGTGCTGTGGTAATTTAACATATAATTGGTAAAGCATTTGCTTCAGGGTCTAGGAAAAACACAGCAAAAAACCTAGACATACCAAAAGTCAAAATTAAAATCGAAATTAGGACGTATCATTATGCCTTTTTTTAATTATAAGATGCCAAAACCTATTTAAACGGAGATTTTCTTCTTGTCTATTAAAATTATTAGGGTGTTTACATAGTTCAATACCTTCACGTTGTAAACGAACATAATAATGAGTTTGTCTTGACAATATTTCCATATTCTCACATTGAATGTCATGATTTAGATTATTCAGGGCATGGTCAGCTACAGGAGACTTCTCTGGTTGACCTAATCTACAAAATCTCATATGTTCTTTACGTCTTGTATCAAAGCTATATTTTGTGGTTCTGATGTATACTTTTCCACATGAACAAGATAACTTATACACTCCGGAGGATGATAAACACATCTTTAGGTGACCTTAAGTGTTCTTTAATTTTTCTTGTAGGTTTAAAAATAGTCCTAATGCCATATTTAATTAGGATTTTTTCAATTCTATCTGTAACATTAGCTATAAAAGGAAGAAAAGCAGTACCAGCATTAAGGTTACGTCTAGAAGGTGTAATAACATTATTAATATCTGTAAGTGAATATCCATTATCTTGTAAGGATTTTGTTAAATATTTATATTCATCGTTCAAAAATTCAGGGTCACAAATTCTTTTTGCTCGATCTACTAAAGATTTAATTACACCAATTTTTAGACGTGGATGGTGGTTGGATAATTTATGAAGGTATCTATCAGTGTGTGTCGGCTTTCTGTAAACCTTAAAAGATAGTGAATTATTATTTTCAGATATTAATATGTCAAGAAATGGTAAACTTCCATTAGTTTCTTTTTCCATGGTAAACTGAATACTAGGATGTATACCATTTATAAAAACCAAAAACTCATGCAGTGCCTCTTCTCCATATCTCCAAATAACAAATGTGTCATCTACATATCTATACCAAACTGAAGGTTTTTTAGGTGTCTTTTGTAACGCTAATGTTTCAAATTTCTTCATGTAAAAATTAGCTATAACAGGACTAAGGGGACTACTCATTGCTACACCTTCAATCTCCTCATATTCCACGGAAAATAAGTTGTAGTAAGACAGTGCTGAAAAAGAATGGTTATGTCCTTTGGAAAAAGATGATCAATGTATTCAATAGTTTTTTTAGAAGCACTTTTGTAAAAAGTGACCCAACATCAAAACTAACCATTATATCACCCTCTCCAATTTTGAAACTGTGCATTTTTTCAACAGAGTCGGTAGAATTTTTAATGTAATGGGGTGTTTTTCCTATATGAGGTTGTAATAAAAATGTAAGACACTTTGCAAGGCTATATGTAGGAGAACCAATTGTACTAACAATAGGCCTTAAAGGAATATTAGGTTTATGAATTTTTGTTAAACCATATAGTTTTGATGAAATAGCTTCAAAGTTAGTTAGATTCTTTTTTATTTCTACAGGAATAGATGATAGTTTAATCAGTTGTTAGTTTTTAAAAGAAACTTTTTTGTTGGCTCTTTTGGTATTTCACGATAAGTTTCTGGCCCCAACAATTGTATCTTAATGTTATAATCGTTCATATTTAATATAACAGTTTCATTAACTTCATCTGATTTTAATCTCATTATACTTCCATTGTGTTTAAGATCAAGTAAAGCACGTCGTTGGCGTAAGGATAAGTTGCTCTTTGGAGGTTTTGTTTTATATATTTAATTGGTTCTCCTATATATAGCCTTGAAAAACACCTTACATTTTATTACAACCTCATATAGGAAAAACACCTCATTACATTAAAACTTCTACCGACTTTGTTGAAAAAATGCATAGTTTCAAAATTGAAGAGGGTGATATAATGGTTAGTTTTGATGTTGTTTCACTTTTTAAAAAAACATTGATCATCTTTTTCCAAAGGACATAACCATTCTTTTTCAGCACTGTCTTACTACAATTTATTTTCAGTGGAATACGAACAGATTGAAGGTGTAGCAATGGGTAGTCTCCTTAGTCCTGTTATAGCTAATTTTTACATGAAAAAATTTGAAACATTAGCGTTACAAAAGACACCTAAAAAACCTTCAGTTTGGTATAGATATGTAGATGACACATTTGTTATTTGGAGATATGGAGAAGAGGCATTGCATGGGTTTTTGGTTTTTATAAATGGTATACATCCTAGTATTCAGTTTACCATGGAAAAAGAAACTAATGGAAGTTTACCATTTCTTGACATATTAATATCTAAAAATAATAATTCACTATCTTTTAAGGTTCACATAAAGCCTACACACACTGATAGATACCTTCATAAATTATCCAACCACCATCCACGTCTAAAAATTGGTGTAATTAAATCTTTAGTAGATCAAGCAAAACAGATTTGTGACCCTGAATTTTTGAAGGATGAATATAAATATTTAACAAAATCCTTATAAGATAATGGATATTCACTTACAGATATTAATAATGTTATTACACCTTCTATACGTAACCTTAAAGAAAAACCAGTTCTTAATGTTGGTACTGCTTTTCTTCCTTTTATAGCTAATGTTACAGATAGAATTGAAAAAATCCTAATTAAATATGGTATGAGGACTATTTTTAAACCTACAAGAAAAATTAAAGAACATTTAAGACCACCTAAAGGTGCGTCAAACCCTTTATCATCTTCCGGAGTGTATAAGTTATCTTGTTCATGTGGAAAAGTATACATCAGAACCACAAAACATAGCTTTGATACAAGACATAAAGAACATATGAGATTTTGTAGATTAGGTCAACCAGAGAAGTCTGCTGTGGCTGACCATGCCCTGAATAATCTAAATCATGACATTCAATTTGAAAATATGGAAATATTGTCAAGACAAACTCATTATTATGTTCGTTTACAACGTGAAGGTATTGAAATATATAAACACCCTAATAATTTTAATAGACAAGAAGAAAATCTCCGTTTAAATAGGTTTTGTCATCTTATAATTAAAAAAAGGCATAACGATACGTCTTCATTTTTATTTTAATTTTGACTTTTGACATGTCTAGGTTTTTTGCTGTGTTTTTCCTAGACCCTGAAGCAAATGCTTTACCAATTATATGTTAAATTATCACAGCACTATAAATTAACATAAGTAATTGAAATTAAGATTAAAATTAAAAAATTACAAAAAACGTTCTGCATTATGCTTTTCATTGTTAATAACACTTGCACTTATTGATAAAGATACCTCTTTGTTAGATTTAATTGGATTATTTTATTTGATGTCATGTTTATATTTGTGAATGCTTCTATCATTTTGAAATTGAAGTTTTTCACAACTTTACACTTACATCATAACTTGATTAAATTTTGTTAAATGTGTTTTTTGGCTGACATTTTTTATTGTTAGCTTTCGTCGTAGAGAGTGTTCTGATTTGTCATCTTTAAGACAGTTTAGCAATATTTAATTTTTAATGAACTAGTTATTCTTTACTAAAATTTAATTTTATATTTGGCTTTATACGTTTCTCAAACTGTTATGTTGATAGCAGGCTGATGTTTATGTTTCAATTTTTCAACTTGGACAAAATTGTTTACAACATCTTTAACAATTTTAACAAATATTACTACTGACAACCGTAAGTGTTATCGAAACGTTTAGATTGTATAATTTAAAATACACCATTAAAAAATCCAAAAAAGATAAGTATTTTATTATGTGCAATAATGGTGAAAGTTTACATTTTCATATTAAATTTATATTATTTACCTTTTTTTTTCAAAACATGAGCATTTTAAATTTTAGCGATGTAATCTGCGTTATCGATGACTTTTTTACATGTACGCCACGAAGGGTTCATATCTTTAAAAATGCAAGTTAACAAAAATTGTAAAATCCAAGATAGCTCTGTCATTTTGTACAATAATGGGTTTGTGATAAAGACATGGACTAAATATTCAAAGTAATGTAATAAATTTGCCTGTTGATTGAAATACTTCATTTAAATGCAATCGGAGAGATTTTCCCGGAAAAAATAACAAATCAATGTAGAAAGAAAGTTAGGTTTAATTAAAACACAACGGCTTCCTTCATTATAAAAATATTATGCAATAAAATTGTAACTCAAAATTCATAACTAAAATCATAATACAGGAAACAGTTTTTATGATTCGAATTGAAATAATCTCTAAACTATCGCCTCAATATATCCAACTTCTCTTTCCATGCAAGTTGCAGTTCTTGCTACAAATTTTTTTAACACTTTTAATATCTGCAGGTATACTTTCAATCACTTCCCTTATCGTTCTTTCCAAGTGGTCGATGTTATTGAAAGGGTGCTGGGATACACGCTTTCCTTTACATAACCCCATAGAAAATACTCTAAGGGAGTTATATCAGGTGATATAGCCCGCCAAGAAAAGTCACTATATCGTTCAATTAATGTATGGACAAAAAGTTCTTGCAGGTACTCTCGAATCACCCTTGTGGTGTAGCATGGCGCTCCATCATGTTGTAACCAGATATGCAGTCTTTCCTCTAATGGTAATGTATCCAAAAAATTTGGCAATAAATCATTCAAGAATTCTAAATAGCGCTGGGCATTCATATTATTGCGAAAAAATAATGTTCCGACTATTCTGTTCTTGTAAATTCTGCACCAGACATTAGTTTTGAACGAACATTGATCACTGAGCTGTCTTGAAAAATTTGGATTTGTACCACTCCACCAACGGCAATTTTGGGGGCTTACTTTTCCATTAGAAGTAAATGTCCGTTCATCCGTAAACACAATATCTCTAGCCATGAACGGTGAATCTTCCAGCTCACTTTGAAACCACGAACAAAATTCAAAGCGTTGTTCACAATCTGCAGACTTTAAAGTATGGGTAAATGTTAGTTTATACGAATGAAATTTATTCAACCTCAACATTCTTACTATTGTGGTTCTGCTTATTTCGGCAGGCAGAGAAGCCGAAATTTTCCGAACAGAGGTATTGGGATTTTCTACAACACATTGCATGATTTGCAACTGATTTTCTACATCAGCATAGGTTACTTCTTTATTATTATGATTATTTCAGTTTCTCTGAATAATATTATTAAACGATGTCCGTAATTAAGCTCTATTTAAGTCACCATTAAAACGTCCTTAAAAATTTTGCTATACCAGAAAGTTACCTTATTTATGACAATTAATTAATAGAAACTAAATGCAGACAAGTTTATTAGACTTCAATATTCAGTCCATATCTAAATATTTTATTATATTTTCTTAATTTGTACTGTTAAATATTTCAAACTTTAGTGGTGTAAATGTTAGGGAAGACATCAATACATCGATAAATTTTAAAAAGCTCATGTTAACGAAACTTTAACAAATTTCGGAATTTAAAAAATTTGGTATTATAAAATATTTTTGAAAAAATTATAGTAGAGGGCTATTACTTCATATTTGTGCATAACTTTTCATTGTAAATAACTTGTATTTTCAGAAATAAGGCTACTTTACTGTTGTTTCGAATGCCTGTTTTCTGGCTTACCCTTAGATAGTGCATTTTGGGTTTTGGTCAATGCAGAACTTATCTGTGGAAAAAGTTTTTTCAACAATTATCATATAAAAGAATTTCCCATATGTATAGAACTTTATGGGACTCACATATATATATATATATATATATATATATATATATAAATTTTTTTTCTCTTTCTCCTTCTTCGCTATGGTACGTGTGTCAATAAAAACGAACAACAAGTTTCAACATTTTCCATATATTTCTTATCCGTAGAAAAATTATTATAAAAAAAATGAATTTGTTGTTTAATTATTTTCAAAATGAATGATTTTAATGATTTTTATCTAAAATAAAATAAAGGTGTGAAACTTAATTTGTCCAAACATATATCTTCCAAATATTCCATTACTAGGTTAGCCACGGTAGCAGAAATAGGCGATCCCATCGCACAACCATATGTTTGTTGATAAAATGATTCCAAATATTTAAAATACGTAGTCTGTAAACATAATTCAACTCTTTCAATAAACTGGTGAATGTCTAATTGTGTGTGTTGATTGATTAAATTCCATTTTTGCTTTAAGATAATCGTTATTAAAGGAATAGGAATATTTGTGTATAAAGAAATAACATCCAAAGATATAATTAATTGTTCATTATCCAAATTTATTTTCTTAATTTTTTCTTTAAATTCCATCGAGTTTATTATAGAATATTCCTTTTTATTCAAAATATTTTGTGTTACGTTTGCCAAAAATTTAGATAAATTATACGTAAGTGAATTTATTGAAGATATGATTGGTCGAAATGGTCGATTTTCTTTATGAACTTTAGGTAAAAAATATATTTGTGGAACATTAGGATATCTACATTTTAAAGTATTAAATTCATTGTCCGATAATTTTCCTTGATTAAACCAATTTTCAATTAATATGTTAACACTACTTATAATTTCTTTGGTTGGGTTTTTATGTACAATCTTATACGTGTTTATGTCACTTAAATGTTCCATGGTTTTATTTACGTATTCCTCTTTATTAAGTATTACGGTTATTTGCCCTTTATCTGCCTTTACTACTATGAGATCATTATTTAGATTTAAAAATTTTTTAGTTTTGTAATAGGTTTGTCTAAAAAAGTTATTAACTCTTTGTTCTTCAAATGTTTCCTTATAGTTCTTAACAGTCCATAAATTTTTAACAAACGTTTCTCTAATATTATTTTTATTAGCGTCAGAAAATGATTTAATTGAATATTCCATATTTTTAATTGATTTAATTATGTGATTTTTAATATTATCTATTAAAGGAAAATTGAAACCTCCTACCAAACTTAAACAATATAAAATATCAGTAGGAATCACTTTATCACTATAATTCTTAATCCAATTATTATTAATTTTATAATTAAAGTTATATTCTTCTTTTAACTTTTTAATTTTTTCAATATGATTTACTCGTATTTTATTATAAGTATTATGAAAACGGTTAGATTGTTCAGTTTTAAAGTTATTAAATAAATCTGTAGGAATTTACAATTTTAGCTTTTCTAAATTATAATTAATAGTGTTCTCCAGTTTTTTGATTATTTTAAAAGTATTCGTAATTGAAATATTAAGGATTCCTTTATAAAACTGTAATTGAATTTTTTTTTTAAATTCGGTTCATTTTGTATTTCTATATATTTATGATCTCCAAATTTAATAAAATTGGGAATATAATTTTTTTATTTGCAATGTAATAAAATTTTTTTCTATTTCATGTCTTGGCCAATTTTTCATAAGTGTCTGATATTAATTTTATCCTTTTATATGTAATAAAGCCGTACAATTCTAAAACTCTAACATAACGTATCATAATAAACCCTATAAATATTTAAGTTATTAATATAAAGTTATTTGACGAATATTTAATAATTTTTTTTTTCTCTTCTCTTTCTTCACTATGATACGTGTGTCAATAAAAACGAACAACAAGTTTCAACATTTTCCATATATATCGAATACGGTTGTAATCATCGTCAGTGGAATTTAAAATAAAGAACTAAAATTAATATTAAAAATTGACAACTATGACATATAATGTACAAGGTTACTATTTTAAATTTTCCAACATATTATCATAATTTATGGGTAAGCTTTCTAAATCATTTTTTACTGTTACAAGAAATTTTGTTATTAATTTTTATATGTAACATTTCTAAAATTAAACGTTTTTTTAAATTTGATTCTATATCTAAAATTTTTGTGTTATCATATTGTAAGATGTGTGCTAAATAGTTTGAATGCTAATCTATTTTTAAAGGTTGTAAAGATGTTCCTATGTAAACTTTATCACAAGAATCACAAGGAATTTGGTAAATAGTGTTAGTTATGTTATTTTTCGAAATTTTTGATTTTAATTTAGACAAATTTATACATAATGTTAGTTATGTTATTTACCAAATTCCTTGTGATTCTTGTGATAAAGTTTACATAGGAACATCTTTACAGCCTTTAAAAAATAGATTAACACAACATAAATCTGATGTTCTTGTTAAACCTAAAAGTACTGCTTTGACTAAACATTCAAACGATTTAGGACACATCTTTCAATATGATAACACAAACATTTTAGATGTAGAATCAAATTAAAAAAAACGTTTAATTTTAGAAATGTTACATATAAAAATTAATAACAAAATTTCTTGTAACAGTAAAAAAGATTTAGAAAGCTTACAAATTTAATAATATGTTGGAAAATTTAAAATAGTAATTGTCATTATTTGTCATAGTTGTCATTTTAATATAATTTTAGTTCTTTATTGTTAAATGCCACTGACGATGAATACAACCGTATTCAAATGTATGGAAAATGTTGAAACTTGTTGTTCGTTTATTGACACACGTACCATAGTGAAGAAAGAAAAGAAAAAAATTTATTAAATATTCGTCAAATAACTTTATTAATAACTTTATATATATATATATATATATATATATATATATATATATATATATATATACAGGTGTTCTAATGATATGCGAATATTGAAGTGGATGAATCTACACGAAAAAATAATTACAGTTTGATTAATAAAGTACGGTCCTAAAATGTATCGTTACGGAAATACGGGGTGTCAAAGATACACGAAAAATACGAAAATTAATTGATATCTTCTAAACCGCTAAACATTTTCCAGTGAAATTTAGTACGAAGCTAGAGTGCATAAAAGTGGATATTTTTCGATACGAAGTTAAATTCCAGCTTCAGCAGTGGCGTGCGTACGGGCACTCGGATATTTTTGAAGAAAAAAAATGATACGCCACTGATTTCTAGAAAAACAAAATTACATTTTAATTCTTCGTTCAATTTGAAAACTAAAAGCTCTCTTGAATTCTGTTCCTAGAATGTTCCGTTTGGGAGTAATAAAATAAAAACCGTTGTATTGTACGAGAATTGTAGCACATGCTACATGACAAGTGTTTAGAATTGTAAGGGTAATCCAAAAATGCAATAAAAAAATTGGGTTGCAATTTGAAAAAAAACATTTTTTTTAGCAAATCTTTTTTGAGGCACCCTGTATAAAATTTTTTTTCGCAAAATATGCCCCGAAAAAATATAAAATCGACGGGTCAGAGCGATTTTTGAAAAAATGTGCTTTACGAGATATTGAATTTATTCCTTACTTTACGACCACCGGTATATATATATATATATATATATATATATATATATATATATATATATATATATATATATATATATATATATATATATATATATATATATATATATATATATATATATATATATATATATATATATATATATATCAGTTAGTCCAGCGTATTGATCAGTTAAAGAACCAATTATTGTAGTGCTTTGGCATAACCTGAAATTTCATAAGAGAGAAGGCCAAATATAGAAAGAATTATAAAATTCAAATCATTTACTGTATAAAAATGAGATTTAATTTGAGGCTTATTTATTAATAATTCAATTATATCACTAGGAAAAATGTCAATTTCTCTATAGAAAACGATTGAATTTTTGAAAAATGTTTTAACTCTTCTAAAATAATTCGAATTTCACCCTGAGAACTTAATTCATCTGGTCACATATACCTATTTAACCCATATAACGTAATGTTCAGGTTGCAGTAAAACTTATTTTAAGGAATTTTTTGGAGACATTTGTACAGAAATGTCTGCATTCTTAAGAAGGTGTCAGTACCCCGTGGACTTCTCCTTGGATACGGCACTGTTGCTGTGTAATAAACCATTAATGACATTTTGGTACACCACACACACTTCAACCAAAAATGTTCTTATTTCAACAGAACTTAATACACTGGCCAATGAACTTGAATCACCTAATGTTTGCATTACACAAAAATAAACAGTCGTTCCTGATACGAATATTTTATACTTGTAAATTCAATTCAAACAAATAAGATAAGCACTTTTTTGTTTGAATTATTCAGGTAACAGACAAAATTATTTGCTATAGTACTTCAATATCGTAAATTAATGTGCCTTATTCAAACTGTTTTTTTTTCCTTTTTATTATTCGTGCGTCTTTGTTGGTGTTACTACTATTATACATATACATAGACAATAATATTCGTGTTACCTTTACTAAACTCCACAGTAGGTACCTTTGAGAAGAACTTTTAATTAGAATTGCAATATAACACGATTAATACCTATCTATGTATCCAAAATAGATCTAAATATAATTTTTATCCTAACTACATGAATACCTAACCCGTTTGCGAATAAGGTAACGTTTCAGAGACTTCATTTTATTCCAAAATGTTCTTCGTAATCCATTTCATCAATTTAAGGACGCAAAGTCGTGTAGTTAAAAAAAAATAGCCAACAGTACAGCTTGAATATCCAAAGAATCTCTATACTTGTATTAACTCGTTTGATGTTTACGTTTGGTTCAGGATTAACAATAATATTGCATAATGACGTGAAGATATTAATTCCCATATGAAACTGATATGTACACGAAAATTTTCATACAGCAAAATTATTTCAATTTAATTTTACATATACAACTAAGTAACTTTAATACGGGATTCACGGATTTATAGTATTAATTTCAATATTCCAGATTGCGAAGGTGTCCAATATCATTTAAAAACGCTTGTTATTCGCAAAAGTTATAGTTTCACAGACTTATTATGAGTTGATAAATGAGCAATTATTTATGGCTATCTCTTCAGCACATTCCACTACTGATGCATCGAAACATATTGGTTTCTGGTACAAAATGGTGTTTTTTCACAAATAAAAATACCCTGGTGTATGTATTTTATTCAAAATTTCTGACTTCCACAAAATTTGTAATTTGAATAGGATATCATGTGTACCTTAAATAGGGCCAAAATTTAAAACCTTATAATGTTCACCATTCGAAAGTTATCTAGTATCAAATCAAACAGCAGCTTAGGTAATCTAAACGTTTTCTTTTTTTCTCAACTGTTCATCCTTACACATAAACCAACATGCATTTAACGATGTATTTATTATACCCTGAAGCAACTCGTGCCCATGGCAATTTTTTTACAGTCAATATGTAGTGTATAACGTTATTTTTTAATAATAGAAAGAACATTTATATTTGTTGTATGTTTGGTTTCTTTTTATTTTGGCAATAAACTTTTAAAATTGGTTAAGAATCCTCTATGAAGGCAAAAATTCATACTTTGCACATTTTTAAGGGATATGGCAGAAATAAGCTAACACGTACATAACACAAATATAGGACATTCGTTTAACTTATCCCGATTGATCGATGAATCAAACGCGCACTTGTGTATGACTATCCTTTTCTACATATTGAATGCAAGGTACACTATTAGCTAACGTATTGTTCCAAGAGTGTCGTTTTGAATGGCTCTTATTAACTCAAGTAACTAACAAGGATAACGTTAACAACAAATTAAGTTTTTTTTATACGAACAGTTTTGATACCAACATTACCAACTTTAACTTAACTACTTCACATAAATATAAATGTCATAATGTTTGCAAATAAAAGACAAAAGTTTTATTTACGTATCGTAGATGTACGCACATAAAAGCATATTATTTTCAATAAAACTTAAAACGTAGCAGATGAATTTTGGTAAGTTATTATATATTCTAAAATGTTGCAAAAATTTTGTAAATAGGTATTTGTGGGTTAAGACCAATGAACTCTTCCAAAGAAAGGAAGTAATTGTTCCAATACTTTTCTACATAAAAGTGGCGATTATATATCTTTGACAGCAATACATTTGTGAGTTAATGGTTATTTATTTGATTTATTCATAAAGATTGAATTTTTTAGGAACGCTACTAATCATTATGCTTTGAGAAAACATTCGAATTGCAAAATACGTAATGATAATTTCAGTCATCGGTGTTTATTTATACACTTGTTTGTGTAGAAGATACTGCAATTCAAAATTATTGGTGTATTTAATGTAATTGAATTATAGCACTTTTTTAAACTTATTCAAAGTATCGTGTCAAATACATTATAACCAAGTGTTTCTTACTTATTGAGTACATAAAAAAAATACACCATAATGTAATAAAACGTAAATTTGTTCATTCACATTTAAGCATGACTGCGTTGAAAATAATTTATTGTTATAAATTATAATGTTTTAGTGTACAATAACATACATTATATTTTATTATTATAATTATTATAGATTATTATTAAGTTTTTGGAGAAAACTGTTTGCGTTAAGAATTCAATTAAAAACAAGAAATTAAATGTTCACTACACTTCATCTTCTGTATCTGTGTTATCGTTTGGATTTATAATAATTGGATTTACTTGGACATCATAAACTTTTTCTTGTTCCCAAGACTTTAGAATTTCAGCTTCTGCATGTTTAATCGTTTTTAACCAAATTGAAGGTGAAACTGTTTCTAACGCTTCTTTCCACATCTGTTTGACATTATCATCCCCATTACCATCTCTTCCAATGTGTTTATCATAATAAGTTTTGCTTATTCCCCATACCATTTCTATTGGGTTAAATTGACAGTGGTAAGGAGGCAAGCGTAAAATTTCGTGTCCATGTTCTCTAATAATATTATCAACCAAATATTGTTTCTCTTCCTTATGTAGCTTTGCTATATGTAGTAATTCTATTTTAAATGCTTCTTTTTCATGAGTATTTTTTTTCCCCCTAAGCCACTCTGTAATTTCTTCTTTTTTCCAATTTGTAGTTGGTTGGCGATTGACAATTTGTGAATGGTACGGAGCGTTATCCATAATGATTATAGATGGCTTTGTTAAGTTTGGCAAAAGTTGATTTGTTAACCATTTAACAAAATTTTCCGAATTCATACAATCGTGATAATCGCTGCTTTTATTTGTGGTAGAGAATATAAGTTCTGCTCCTTCCACAAAGCCATCTTCTGTTCCTGCATGTAGAACTATATAACGTTTGCCTTCCCCACCAAGATTCTTAAAGCATTTTGAACTGGAATTTTGCCATATTCTTTTGTTGCTTCCTTTTGCAAATATCCATGTTTCGTCGAGTTAAACGAACTGCTTGTAGATATCTTGTTTCATATAAGTGATTTAACCTCATCGATGCTATTGAAGTTTTTTCGCAAAGAGCTTTTCTATTGTTAGTTTGCTTGAAATGAAATCCAATGTCCAACAAAACGTGATAGAGGCTAGTCCTTTTACACTCAACGATACCTCTTTCTTTAATTTTTGTTAAGAGCGTATCTAATGTAACATGTTCATGGTTAATATACATGTTGTAAATTATAGTACGGATTTCACTTTTTGTCGTTGATCCATGTCTTTTGTTTTTAGACTTTTTCGTTGAGGTTCATTTTCCTTGTTTTCTTCTTGATTTTGATGTCGTCGTAAAGCATTAGAAATAGTTTTCGTGTCAATTTTCAAAGCATCGCTAACCCTTGCATGCTGTTAATGGTGATAAGGGCCCGTTGTTCTGTTTTTCTTTATTAAAGTATTCGACTAAGTTATGGATCAATTCGTCTACGGTAATTGACCTACGAGGCATGTTGATGTGCTACAAATGAAAACATAAATGTTATCTCTTTCTGTAAAACGAATTAATCTTTACCTTAAATGAACACTAGAAAGTAATGTGGTTCTGAAAAGAACCGATCTTTTACAATATTAACTCAAGAAGGAATGAATAAACGAAGAAACAAACCAACCGGCGAGCGTACGTAACCTCAATCAACGTATAAGCAAATAAAGGAAAGTTGTTCTGTGGAAAGG
This sequence comes from Vesta saturnalis, assembly GCA_036346205.1. NCBI lineage: Eukaryota > Metazoa > Arthropoda > Insecta > Coleoptera > Lampyridae > Vesta > Vesta saturnalis. The sequence goes on from JARFJB010002243.1 coordinate 188,768, forward strand.
TTGGTATCAGTGCTCATATTTTTGTTTTAAAGTACAGACGACGGTCATTTCGTGATTTAATGCATACATGACGTCATCGGGATAAGTTAAACGAATGAACTTCAAAATACGAGTCAATAAGTACGCCATGTATTTTTAGTTAGCTTGGATACTAACATCCAATTAAATAGTAATGAAGAGTAGATATTGTAGTTCTGCAGAAATACGTATTTTAAATTGGAGTATTGTCCCATTTATTGTTTTTGAGTTATAACACTCAGAAAAAACCAAGGATAGATTCCAAATACTCCATACTTAATGCGTCAATTTCCACAGAAAGTCCCTGAAATCTAAACATTTAGATGTATCACGCACGTCGATCACCACCAGACCATCTACTTACTATACGTATGTCAGATCTAAATTAAATCGCATTATTAAAATATTTCGCCCAAAAGATTAACACACGCACACGTGAACACGTACGCCCGCATGCTCGCACACGCAAACACAGATTCAGAGGTAGCCGCAGGCGCACATGCAGGCATCAGCACGTGCGTATGCCTACACTAATACACATACATACACACTCAAACGCTTGCACATTTGCGTATACCCGGACACCTACAATTCGATAAGCCTTTTTGATCGAGAAAACTTCGAAATTCTTAATTCCCGTCTCAGCGCAAATATGTTTAATAATTGGAGTGTTTCCTACTGCATGAAAAAGTAAAAAAAATATAAAACCTACTAATTACAACTTTGCCTATACAGGGAGTATTGATTGACAATGCCCAACGTTATACTTTTTCTAGTTTGAGCATTGGATTATTAATTAACGACTTTCGGCGTCTTTTTTCCAAGATTAGCACACTTGCATTATTTCAATTGCGTTAAATATTTGTTTGCTATCATTCGTAGAACGCCTTACAGCTTTGATTGGTGTACATTTTCCTGTGCATTTTTTTATGGCGCCGTCATTTCGTTATGACGCATTTTAAAAAAATGTAACTAAACTTGTAAGTGCCAATTCCGAAACATATTTTCTTTTTAAAATCCGGCCATAAATAAGGGAAATAGGAAGTTTTGCTTTGAAGAACGTGGTCACTTATAGGGAAAGTTATGATTGATCAAGAAATTAAACAAACACACCGAATATAGTTTTGAAGCCACCTGACTTAAAAGAAAATATCTGGTGTGAGACTATACACACGACTTCCAATATACAAAGTGGAAAATAAAAGAAATGAAATAATTTTAGTAATAATTTTTTAGGATAATTATGCAACCTCTTTTTAATACGTTCATAACGAAAATAGGCAACATTGTAAAAACATAAACAATGATATATGTCAGATGGACGTTTAACACTTCATGTCAGATATTAATAGACCTGTAAACTTAAAAAAAAAAACTAAAGGTGCTAGATTTCATAAAATATCCACAACACACTTTAACAATTTTCTATCTTTTTTGATAAATATTTGGACTTGTTTGGTTTTATATTAAGAAACTTTATAAAGAAAAGTTATGTGAAATTAAATTTTCTTTAAAATATATATTTACCCGTTTTCCTATAAAGTTGAGCGTTATTCAGATATTGAAAAAATTTGAACTTACCCTTAAATTCTTTGCTGTGAATCTTTTTGCCGCTAAACTACGGTTAAAAAATTTCATAGAACATAATTAATCGACATATTTAAGGTCTACATACTGGTTTATTGTATCTTAAAAGTATGCCGATGTTCCAGAAATATTTGATAAAAACCAAAAACTACTCATAATACACCTCCCTCTCCGCCACTGAATTTCCGGCAAGCTCTAATAAGCTCTAGAAGAAACGAAAACAAGTTTAAATAAGAAATTTTAAGCACGTACGTATTGTCGTTCTGGAGTTATCGTAGATACGATAACACACAGACACGCAGATACACAGACACGCCACATGCACACACACACTCTCACACACCGGCACACACCCCCACCCATACACACACGCACCCACGCACACTAAGACACACCCACGCACGCACAGTCCCCCCCTACACATAGACAACACACACGCACGTACACACGTGCACACACACACTTCGAAAACGCTGGAAAATGAGGTAATCAGTCGATTTAGCGTCAGTAAAAAAAGTCGATTGCATAACCTTCTAAATCTATACCTACATACGTATATGTAGGTCCGAAGGTAAATATGGTCACATCTATTCCACTTGACACAAGTATCCATGACCTAAAGCTTTAGAGTCCAATGGTTTAAGGTGGAGGTCAGCCCATTGACCTTTGACTTAACCATTTGTTCAATGCATAATATAAATAAATTTAGTTTAAGCACAAAATTCAATTAGAAAGTGATTTAACAATTTAGAATAACAACAAAAAATTGTAATAGGAAAAAGACGTTTATTAAGCTGTTTAGTATTAAAATGAAGAAGAAAAAATAACCTTTTCTACGTGTTTTAATTTGTGTGAATATTCCAAAACACCTTTCAATAAATTAAAATGTTGATGGAAGGACAAACCTTCTTCATAATACTGAATAAGTAATTCAGTCTTAAGTTTTAGCAAAATAATATTATTCACGTTTTAATCATTTACATTTGATTTCGTCTAAAATTTTGTGAAAGTAAGAAATATTTTTATAGTGTGCAAGTGTAACATGTCACACCCAATAATAGGTGAACATTAAATGGTGATATTTTGCATCATTACTTTTTTAATTAGTTCCTCGCATACAGCAAAGAATATCACTTGGATTAAACTTTCTTTGAAATGGAATCCGTTAAACTAATGAGCTCATTTGAATAAAAAAATCAAATAAGCCTAGTTATATTTGCGTTTTCATATTTCATAAATTTATTTTTACATCTCTATTAATTCTTAAAGCTATTATCATTTACTGAGGATAATAACTGTTATTGTTATCCAAACGTTTAAATTTTTATAAACTATAAATAAAAAATACACGATTTAATACATTTTACCATTTTAACCAATCCATTTCCGAAAATGTAAACTGCAAACTTTTACGCTAGCGAGTGTAAAAGTTTTCTTACGTGACCACAAAATAGGGACTAAAATAGCGTATTATGTTCTTGGGAAATAATAATTCATATGTACTGTATGGTATTGTGGGCCAATTTCTAGGAGTAGTGGAATTTCAAGCAACAAAAATTTTTCCTTAACTAAGGGAGTTCCACCCTCAGCAATGGGCTTTTAGCGTACCGAACGCACATCGATACGGTATCTACCCTTTCATTTCCTATCTGAAAAGAAGCTACATTGGCCTCTTTTGATCGCGCACTTCCCAGGCGAAAGGTAAACACACTTACCTTTAGACCACTATGACCTACATTAAGTAATAAAGTGAGATCTGGTGTCATAAAACCAAAAAATACAGTAAATTAAATATTTGAAATCCTTTTCCCAAATTTCTAAACACGTTATGGCTTGTATCGGGTTAGTTATTCTATCCGTTGTCATAACAACTATCGCCAGATAGCTGGACGACGCGAAGCGGAGTCCATTAAATCTTCCGAGTCCCAAAAATGCATTTTTTGAATAAAATATAAAATGTTTTCTCTAGCCACTTTTACCTTTATACTTAGTCATCTATTGGCAGTTCAATACTTGTTTCAGAACTTCTTATTTATGTCGCTATCAGTATCGGACATTTCTATTTTATACAACATGAGTATTATTCTACATTTTAATGAAATAAAAAACTTTCCGTGTAGTGTTTAATTAATATTCATTGGATTTTACATATATACATTTGGTTGAAGTGTGACAGATGTGACAGCAAATGTCGACTTCTGTTCATAGAAGATATTCACTGAAAACATTTAAATAACCTTATACCTGCTTAACATGAAAATAAAAAGCAAAATTATATTGAATATCAATACTTATTTATGACTAAAACGTTGTTTTTGACGAACATGCGAAAATTTTTAAATTGTAATAACATCCCATAAACATCATTCGTACAAAATTAATGTATGGTCAAGGTCCAATTACTTGTATTAGAACAAAAAGTAAATTACTTTTTCTACAGTTGCCATGGAGACACCGAAGAAAAAGCATTCCCCCCCTTTTGCTGCTTTCATAAATTTTTAATCGAGGTTGATTTTACTTTGACTTACTAGTACTAACAGTTTTGTTAACTGGAAAGAAAGGTATCAAAAAGAGATAATTATTGCCAATGAAATAAAAACTTTATTTGCCTCATTAATAAAAATGTGATGTGATGTAAATCATAACAGACACCTAAAGGTTAAACTGCGAAGTTTTAGAAACTTACTTGTTTTCAAGATAGGTTCAATTCTCTATCACCTTTAGCTAAGTCTTTCAACTCTTGAAGATGGAGAAATTTGCTTCTTTCAACAGGACAAGATTAATTATAGAGTTTCGAGCTCTCCTTCTCATGCGATTACTTTCGTCGTCTTCATTAGTTAATGAAGGAGAGTTTAAGGTTAATCGCACATTCTAGAATATTATGGAAGGCGACTACATCGTTAACGCAGGGATCTCCAGTTTTCATGTCTGGTCTGATACTGATACTCAGTACCAAATTGGACAAAGTCGTTATAGCTTTTTTGTTATATACGAATGAATAGAATCCACTTTCTTGTATGTGAGACCAACCTCCAGATATTTCTGTTCTAAATGACTATGCTTTACACTAAAGTCCAGTAACCCCTTCTAAAATTTGGCAGATCTATTCTGATAGCCACAGCCGTCATTCCATAAAATAATTTTTTATGGTAATATCTTGGCATTTCCTGCGAACGTAATGCAATGCTATCAAAAATATCTCCTCCAGACGTCTCATGCCATACGTAGCAAGATACGCCCTGATTATGCACTTTCAATTTTGTTTTGTAACTATTTGCAGTACTATTTAAACAAGAGGACACGAGAGGTGCTTGTAGGTCTAAAGCATAGCATTTGATTAGTTGTTTCCCTCTAAGTTGACTCTAGTGATTCTTCGGGTGTCCTATTGTTGGGTTCTGTACATTCATTGCACTTATCCCTGTCCAGATTCTCTCTTTATAGTTATTTAGTTATTATAGTTATTAACTATAGAGTTCAGGCACGTTCCATCTTCTTTAAAATATATGATGGATATCCATTACCTTTTCCAGTTCTAAGAGAGGAGGTAGTGGCTTCCGTCGCAGTCTCTTTACTGTCCATACTTCATGTTAGACTTGCTTTTATCCAATTCTGAGTGTACTCAGAGTCAGTTTTTTAATTCTTCTATTGTCTTTAGTTTTTTCATGATTAAATAAAATTTGCAAACCAACCTTTCGATATTTGAGTTTTATCGGCAAGGCGCATTTTGTATAGGCGCATTTTGGCGTGTTCTGTCTCTTCCAGTCTTTAGCGACTGACCCTTACATTTTCTTTTAATGCCTATGTGGCTTGTAGATTCGTCATTGCTTTGAGACTTAGAAACCAGCTCTTCTGATGAGCTTTGATCAAATGGCTGATGCAGATCGTCCGATGTACTGGTACTATAATTTTGAAAGTTAATGAATTCTCCAGATACTATTACATACACATTTACCTCGCTACAAGTTGCCTTTGTGGATCTTTTCGAACATACTCATTATTTTACTGTAGAGTGTCTTTTCAAATGTCCACTACTTATACTAGCAATAGTTGTGGAAGAGTAGGTAAATCTTCATCTAAATTACTATTACGTCTGTTGAATCGAAATTCTGTAATGCCATCACATTCATTTCTGGCTCACCAGTTCCATCCACAGCGTCAACTGACGGATTCGGGGGATTGATGGTTCCCGTGCCTAAGACTTCTCAGTTTGCTTGGGGATGGCAAAAATTGTTTGGCAACAATTATTACAGTTCCGTAATAACTATTTTTCATAACAAGTGTAAAAATAGCTATTTATATACAAGTTGCAAAATAAGCGTTTTTTTGCACTAGATCTGATGATTTAGTCATCCTGGAGAACTATGACATTCGATACGTTTCAGATTCATTTCGATTAAAATAAAATATAGAAATGTTATTGTTACTGTAGAGATGGTGATATAAGAAAATACTAACTAGCATTAATTGTTACTACAGCGTCAGTGTCGATCAATATTTGTCAAACTATTATGAGTAGGTGTTTCTCATTTAAAAATTGTACCTTTAATTTTCATAACAAATAAGTGCAGTTTCTGAATAAAAATAATCAATCGTTAATATTCCTTAAAAATTGAAATCTCGTTTTACCACTAGTGTTAAAATGAGATTTCATTTTAACACTTGTGTTGACACGAATAACTTTTGACAATTAAATTACTTACAAAATTTAAATGTTAAGGCAGACATGTATACGCTCACAGTTATGTGTACCTAGTAAAATAGTTATTTGTAGTTTCTGGACGTTGTGCTGGCGATATTAATTTCATTAAAAATATTTGTTTGGTGACGCCATCATATTCTAAGTATATTGGCAGCATTTAACATCTTGTGTCAAACGGCTCTGATAAGTATGACAGCTGTCAGCAAATGTTCATGTATAAAAAATCAGTGGTGCCAATCAAGAAAATCTAAGGTAGAAGCAATGAGTTTCTGAACGATTTTAAGTATTGAAAAACCGGGGTTGCCTGTTGAAACCACAAAATAAGAGATTATTACATTAGGTACAGAAGCTTGAGCTTGTATGATTTGGCTCCGAGGGCGCTAGCCGAGGAGCCAAAATAATTTCAACTCAAATTGGTTGATTAATTGCATTAGGCAATGAGAAATCCCAAAGCCAAATCATGTTAGTAAATGACCAATATCAAAATAAAATGGAAACAACCAAAACATATGAATATAATTTATTTCTGTATAATATTGCACTCATTCATTTGATATTCTATTAAAATCATTGGATGTTCGTTACTAGGACAGTATAAGTATTGCATGAATGTAGTACACACCTTCTGAGATAGTCACGCAAGCCTTATCAACGGTGCTGCGCATGTTTTTCCTAGGAAAGATTACTTCTACAATTGACATCCGATCAAAAATTTGGCATTTCTACGTCAGGTAGCTAGATCAAGAATAGCATGATTTAATACCGCTTGAAGAAAAAATTCATTTTAAACATCATTAACGACGATCTCAATGGTGATATTATACTACATTGTTAGAGGACTTGAGAAAAGTTATTGAAAAAGCTAGTGTTACTAATATCCACCACGGCTTCTTTCTAACATTCTTGTCTTGTATGATAATAAACTGCAACATAAATGCAATAAGTCGTACGTCAAAGCCTTATTTGGTTCTTAAAAATCTATTTTATTTACTTGTGTAATTCAATCAGTTCAGTTCATTCCTAATATAAGTAATTAAGACGTCTAAAAAGGCTTACTTGATATTAAAATAAAATAAAGCAAGATTTCGTATAAACTGTGAGGTTAGGTTATGTATTTCCTACTAACAAAATCTTGAATATTGTTTGAAGAATAACAGCAATAACCCAAGTTGCAGGAATGAAAAATTAGAATACATTACTTACGCCTTATTTTTAATGAAAAACTAAGAAGTAATAATAATCCAGAACTACAATAAAACTACTAACACAAAAACTGTGTCTGGCAGTGCTTCCAGATGAAATTTTTTCATGTTGGTAGATTACTTCAAAAAATTTTGGTAGATTCGGAAAAAATAGGTAGATTTCATTTTTGAAGGTTTTTAACAAAAAAAAAACGAAATATAAGGTTTTTATTAGAACTTTGTATGAAAAATGTTTATTACAATAATTTCTGTACGCATATAAATACATTCTTAACTACTTATTTATTTGTATAAGTTGTAAGTTATTAATTTTTGGTCAATATTAAAATCATCATAATAATTATGATCGCCAATTAATGTTTTGGCATATAATAAACTAGAAATAGTTTCTGTTGACAAAGAATTTCTTTGTATTGTTTTAACCAAGTTAATCACGGAAAATATTCTTTCCACATTCTGATGAATTTGGAAAGGCTAAGTATTTTAAAAACGAAATTACATCAAAAGCTAAAGTGTCTTCGCCTTTGTTTAATTTTTGTACTTCCACCATGACAGCATCTTCACTAAATGACTGAATACCGTTTTTATTACGTAACAGTCTCCACTCACTGGCTAAAAGTTGTAAATTGTTACGTTTTACTAAACTGGGAAATAATATTGCTACGTCTGAAAAAGAAGAAACACTGCCGGATTTTACACATTTAACACATGGGTCCAAAAAATTCAATTCCTGTAAAATATCATTTTTTAAAAGAAATCTTTTACATATCTGAGTACAACCTTCAATGTAAAAATCTAGGCATTTAAGTCTAAAACAACACAATTGAGTTGAAGGAATGTTACTCTCAATTATAGTTTTTTTGAAAATTTGCTCCGTAATAAATCTCACTGGTGGGTAAGTAATCAACATCTTCAATTGCCGTGTTTGATAAATAATTTCTTTTAAGAAAGCAATCGAACAGAGTTTTCAAAACATTACGAACATTTTTATATAATAGGTATAGTTTCGGCGCCTCTGATTGCATTTCTCTATTTAAATCGTTAAAATATGGCAAAACCAATTCTAAAAAGTGCCAAATAATTTTACTGTTGGGTCTTTTAATTTTAGTAAAATATTTTCAGCTGCAAGAACATCGTTAACCACCTTGTTTGGGATGGATGCAAAATTTTATTAATTTTAACATTGCAAAATGTTTGAAATTCTTAAAAATCAGACACTCTTTTGGACTCGCACTAAAATAATTATAAATGGGGCGTGTAAGATCTTCCACAAACCTCGGTAGTTTTTCGCACGCGTATGATGCGAATGCGGATAGATGAAATCAATGGCATATGCATTTCATGTACAAAGAAGAAGTATCATTTTTTAATAATTTCATTACAGAGTGATGCTCCCCCATTATGACGTTTGCATCATCCGCTGCCAACCCAATTAAATTTTCTTTTATTGGTATATTATGAGATTCAAAAAATTTTGTAATATAATTATGTAGAAATTTCAATTAATCCTAAAAAAGAATCCCTAATTCTATTTTTTTAATACCTTACTACTAAGGCGAGATGTTTAGTAGTCGTTCGTTGATTCATCAATGATCAGTGACAAATCGCATAAAACTGCAAGACCTTCTGGTTCTAGAGCATTTTGCACAACGGCTGTAGTTTTTGCTGTTCCACAACTTTGCGACAAAAGTTGCTAAACGAATTTCTCCTACAAGAAGAAAAAAATTGTAAATAATAATGAAAATACGACACGGAGATCAAGTTTTAGTATACTTTTGTAAAAATGGACCACAAATAAAAACTATTTCTTTCTTTTAATAAATATATAATAATAAATTTGAAAACTTACCTGTTTTAGCATTTTCATGCAATTTTAATTGACTGGTTGAAGCAGTAAGACATGCAGTTAATGTAATATGTTTGGTAAAAGATTTTATTGTTTTTTGATGCACATTTAATTGTGAGTGTTTTAATCAATGAATCTTTGTCACTATTTATTTTAATATCCTTATTGCAAAATTTACAATACGCGTAATCATTACCTTTTTTGCTTTCTACTAGCCAACCTTTCATTTCTGGCAATTGTACCCATTTTTCTTTAAAAGTCTGATTATATTTCTTTCACTGCAAGGAATGAAAGGTGAGTCGGTAGGTCAAATGTGAGAGGTATGCATGGTAAATAATTTGAAATTGCGAATGTAATGTACGAAAGGCAGCTTGATATTCTGTGTGTATCGGAGACAAAGCGCTTCTAGAATGATGCAGAGAACGTGTTGAAGGTATATAAGCCAAGCGAATGAGTGTTGATAGTGGCAGATATGAACGGATGGGTGGGTGTACAGAGAGAACATACTGAACGTGTTCTAGGAAAGTTCGGAGACCAAAGAGTCAATGAGAATGGTAAACATCTGCGTGGAGAGAAGCCTGTTTGTATTCTGATACGAGGTTTAAACATAAAAATGTGCATATGTATACATGACAAAAGGGTGAATCTAAAAGTATGATTGATTTGATAGTATAATATGAACGACTTAGAAACCTGATGAAAGATACAAAAGTAATGCGCGGATTGGACCACTTTTTGGTTGTATCGAGAGTGGGTTTAGAGCAAAAGTGGGTCTGGAGAAGGAAAGCAAACGTAGTGCGAACGTCCAGAATTCGGGTAGCCAAACTAGTAGATAATGGTGCGAGAATGAAATACGCAGATGCTGTGAGTACAGAGTTGAATGTGAATGAAACAGTATAGATCGAATAAATAAAAACATGTATTGTCAATTCTGCTGTACAGATATGTGGAAGAGCGACTGTAGGTAGGCAGAAAAAATGTGCTTGGTGGAATAAATCGACCCTAAACAGAACGCAGCAGGAGTGATGAATACGAGCAACGAAATAGTATGGGACGATTGTGAAATACTGGCAAAAATATTTCCGAAAGGTGTACAGTAGTGAGGAAAGGAAGACTGAAGGGTTCAATAAGGGATAAATGAGGTAGATAAAATGGTAGGAAGGTTAAAAACGGTAAAGGAGAAGGTGTGGATGAAATCACTGGTGAAATACTAAAGTATGGGGGTACAAAGCTTATACGAAGATTGTATGAATTATTCAATGTATGCCTTAAATGTGGAAAAGTGCCGAGAAATTGGAAGACCGCGATCATTGTACCACTGTATAAGGGTAAGGGGAACAAGAGTGATTGCAAGAACTACAGAGGAATAAGTTTGCTCAGTGTACCTGGTGAAGTATTTGGAAGAATACTGATTGATAAACTACGAGAAACTACAAAAACTAAGATTTGGGATGTGCAGGGTGGCTCATGCCAGAGAGAGTTTGTGCTGATCAGATGGTTGTTCTCCAGCAGGTAATCGAGGAGTGTTTGAGTGTAAAAAGGAAGCTGTAGGAAGTGTGAATGAATACTTTAATATTGAGGAAGGAGTGCGCCAAGGCTGTATGATGTCACCGTGGTTGTTCAATGTATACATGGATAAATGTGTTAGGCAAGCATGTACCGATACAAATGGTGTAATGGTTGGTGACATAAATGTACGAGTTCTGGTGTATGCAGATGACGCAGTCTTATTTAGCGACAGTGCGGATGAGCTACAAACTATTCTGAGGAAGTTTGATACAGTCTGTGAGAGTATGAACCTAAGTAAGATTGTGATGTTCAATCGGGAAGGTGGACAGGAGAGTAGAGTATTTAAGAAGATGATTTAAGATGAAACTGTGGAGCATGTGGACGAGTTGGTACATCTGAGTAGAATCTTTACTGTATATGGTAGAATGGATGGCGAGATTGGAAGAAGGGTCAATGCTGGAAGGAAAGTGATTGGAAAGAAACGAAAGAATGAGTCTAGCTGCGAAACGAGCAATGGCGTGGTTGTCCCATGCCGTATGGAAGTGAGACATGGGTATGTCAAAAAAAGCACGAAAGGAAAATATATGCCGTGGGTATGAGATTCCTGAGAAGCGCGTGTGATAAAACGAGAAGTGATAAGATAAAGAATGAGTGTATAATGACGGAGTGTGGCGAGGAAAAGACGATGATGGATAGACATAAAAGTAGTACATTACGTTGGTTTGGTCACAATCAGAGAATGAATAACGCAAGATTAACGAAGCAAATATATGTGGGTGAGGTTAGAGGTAACGCCGGGCCTGGTAACCCGCGTAAAACTTGGCTGAATGTAGTAGAATGTATGATAAAAGGAAAACGCAAGGAGTTTTAAAAATAAAAGGACACGTCAGAGACAATGTATGAATCTTGCGGAAGCTAGTGATAGGAAAGCATGGAGAAGATTGTGCATGAAAAATAAACAACGGGCACGGATTCTTTGAATGGCGTGAAGGTTAAGTTAAGTAAGTTAAGTTAAGCGTAGGCCTTCGCCACTATCGTAATCACTCATATTATTTAAATAAAAGACGGATAATTATTGTTACCAGGCGAAATTTAATTGTAAACTGATTGAAATTAAGGTGTTCACTAGGCATTTTATAGAGCATCTTCTAGTCTTGTCAAAACTTGCAGATATGCTACACGTAAACCTTTTCCTGATTTCAATGAAGTAATTACTAAGTGTTATAACTGTTTTTAATTTATTTAAAATTACGTTGCTATTATAAACGTTAAATACAAGCATCAGTACAAAATTTACATCTGCCTGTACCTACCTATAAAATTTTAAATAGATTGAAATATTATGGATAATTTTTCAAAGTATGTAACGTTTTTAAATTGTAGTTTATACACAGTAGCGAATAGCGAAACGTTATCGGTGACCATATGTAGTGATCTTAGTAGGGCAGTAGTTATGTACTTATTTTTTAGTGTGTCCTTATGCCCTTTGAATATATTTGTAAATACCTACATACTATTTTGAAAAGCCAAGTCAAAGCTATTATCATTACTGTTATTTATATACAGCACTTACTATAGTAGCTATTCTTACCTTTGTTTATATTTATACATTCATTCATAATATGAAATATAACACACAAGATGATAACGCAATGTACAAAACATGAAGTAAGTGTTGTAAACAGTAATTTACTAATTACGTAGTAAATATTTTTTAATCTTCACTATATACATATATATATATATATATATATATATATATATATATATATGTATATATATATATATATATATATATCAAAATAACGTAAGCGGCGCGGCGTTCGCTTTTTATTTCTCGGTAGAATTTGTAGGTAAATCGTAGATCAGTAGAATTTAGTCAAAATCGGTAGATCTGGCACACTTGATATGAAATGACATGACAGTTTGCAGTAATCAAAACTGACGGATTATCAATTCGTCCAAGAAAGATAGCAGATTGTCGATCTCCCATTAGTCCATTCATATGCGACAATTGCAGGCGGTGTAGTTCACTACATTGGCTTCAATAGTGAAATAAAGCAAAAATATGAAATTTTAGATATACGACCTATTGTAATTATCTCGATGATATGATATAGTATATAATAAAACATACGAACTACAATAACAAAAGTAAAGCTCAGAACGCGGTAGAAATGAGGTTAAATATAAAATTGTTTCTATGAATTGTTACCGATAAGTTAAAACTAAATTATTATAATGCCTGCTGGGATCTTTACGTTCTAACGATTCTTATCAATTTGTTACATTACATTACATATGTACCAATGCCCACATCATATTTTAATTTTTAACCCACGCAAGTTTTTGTATAAGTGACATTCTGTCTAGTTTCGTTTTATTTTGGGTACAATTCGCACGTTTAATGGTAATTCTTCGCATATAACTTTTTATTAATTTGAAATCTGTAAAATAATTCCAAACGTATCACTCGATATCAACAGACATAAAGGTACGGACATCAAAATTAAAAATTCTTATTGTGCGAAATCGAAGCGCATAATGTATAATTTTCACTTTCATTAGTAAAATTTAAAACGTGCATATTTAAATTTTTATTCCAAAAGTTGATTACCATCCATGTCAAACAAAAGAAACACCCTGTCACATGATCTACGTAAGATTAAAAATTAAAATAGTGCGCTTAATATTTCAGCTTAATGGCACAATTGTACTCCCTTGTTTTGAGTCCTATTAAATTTATATTATTAAAAAATTCTAATCTTGTTCTGTAATTTTACGGCTGCAAATAGCTTGATCTTGTACAGAGTAAATATCACGTGACATGACATTCTTATTTTGATATGTCTACATACCGATGAAATCATATAACTTTGGACATAAATTAGTTAATTATACATGTCTTAATTATTTTGCATATTCAAAGAATATTTCTTAGAAGAGTTTATACTAAATAAAAAAAACTAAACAATGTTTATATATCAAAACATATTTAAAGTTAATAAGCAAATTATAATCCACCTGACTTGCCCCGCAGCCCCCCCGCCCTTCCATAACACTACACCACTGATCGCCACAATTGTATTTTTCTATTGAACGACTAATCTCTTCTCTTATATTTCTTGCAACAAACTTCAAAATTTTTGACTACATTTTTAAATAAGGGTAGATAAGTTTATGACGGTTTAATAACACTCTAATTATAAATTTAACTTATTGAAATACATGTTAAACCATTTTTTTTTGTAATTGTAAATTTCCATTCATTAACCCTGATGACGTCAATACTTTTGCAAACTTGATTTTTCCTAATTTATTAAATTTATATATCACCAACATAATAATTAATTCTGAAATAATTATCATGATATAAACATAATTTTTGTAGAAATGTTAGAAATACAGCATAATGAATTTTGAATACTAGTTTTTATCATAAAAATTAATTATTAACAGCAGTTTAATATTAATAAGACAGATCAATTGATATACCTATCCTTATTATTTATTATTGATTTTATTATTGTATTTTGTTTTGTTTTTTATAAACACAAAAAATAATATTAATAGCTGGTGTGTCATGTTATAAACTGTGTACCGATAATTTTTTTTTATTACAAAACATTTTGAACGTTATGCAATAAATGTACAATTAAATATAGATGTTAACAATTTTGTAAAATTACAATAATGGACGTAAATGCCAATCCATTTAATGAAAATTTGTAATAATCACAACTATGATAATTATATTGTTTAAAAATAACAATTTAGGTGGTAATTGTTTCAATGCATAAGGTCAAATAGTTTATTTTCTAGATTTCTGATGTAGGTTTAAATTTATGGTGTTTTAAAGTGTAGTAACTGTTAGGATTTATAATTTTATGATAGATAGTTTTATTTTTAAAGATTAAATATTATTATATCAATTTATAATATAAGAAAACGTATATATGTTAAATGTAACAACAGAAGCACGACCACGATTTGAAACCAGAGTAGTTGAAAACAGTTAAAACATGAAGCATGTAACTATGTTTAATTAAAATACTTATCTTTTGGGTATTAAATTAGCAATATTTTTAATACTATTTATAAAAAAAATTTCAGCTATTTTTCTAAACTATTTTTGCTCGTATAGCTGAATTTAATTAATAAAAAAAAAATTAATTATAGTTTTCAGTACAGGGCGTTTGGTATGAAATGGTGCGAAATGGAAAATGTACTTAATTTGTTTATATCATGTTACAAAATCTGAATTATATTATTTTATTTGATATCGCTAATAATAGGATAAGAAAACCGAAAGTTCCATAAAATATGGTCCACATCAGAGATTTTTATGTAAAATGAATTAATAACCATATACGTGTACAATATGTTAGGTTTGAGTACAAAATGTTATAAAAGATGACATTGAACTAATCTAGCTAAAAATGTTGATCAATTAATTACGTTCAAAATCACCGCAATTTTAAATCGTTGCTGATGTAATAAAACCAAATCACTTTGAAGTGTAAATCTGCCCAGTGTTTTTTGACAAAAAGTGCCATGCACGAAGTGAAGGGCACATTTTTACATAAAACAAATGAACAAACTGAACGAATGCTGTTTATTAAAGGACACTGGTTTCGATTCCAAAATTTTCAGAACATTTGGGATTGACGAAAGAACGTACTACTTAACAATTATTACATTTATAACATTTTACAAAATAATCTATTTTATTAACTGCATTGTCGACCGTCAAAGTTAAATTAGCAAATTTAAATTTTTCTGTAAAAATAAGCATAAAATATTGCTTTTAAAAATGATAAAAAATTATTTCTAGATTTTATTTACTAGATAGTTATCGCTAAAAATAATGATGATAAAACATAAGGACCTAAACAACTTTATTAAGAAGTCGGATGACAATTTTACAATGCGATATTCAGTGTTAATATAATATAATAATAATATAATTTTATCACAGTTTTTGAAAGCGCGTTGGTTGGTAACAGCCCGACGCCAAAGACCCAAAAATTCACCTACTTGAGAAAGTTGTAATAAAATTATAACATATTTATTAATGCCCGAAGATTATTTGGTTAGAAATTTTTTTGCCATGAAATTTTTGACATTCTAGTAACAACCAAAGGTATACTTAGAAACACAAAACCTTCTCCACAATGTTTATAACTCTTAATAATTGGTTACAAAATGGTGACTAGTTTCGACAAAAATTGTCATTTTCAGACCTTAAACTATCGATAAATTTTAACATCATATATGAATAACTAACAAATACAAGTACTTATACATATGTTTTTACTAACATGCACAAATACATAATTTAATGCAGTTCGGTACTATGGTTAAAACGCTAAAGCGTAAGGTTAATAAATATCTAAATATGTTTTGACGTAAATATAAAGAAATAAAGTTAGAAACTTCCTTTTACCTGGGGTTCCATCAAAGGAAAGTTTCAAAATAACAAATTAAAAAAAAAACAATTAACAAAAGAAATAAATGAGGCCTTGAAGAGAACAGCATTTTTTTTTTATTAAACAGCTTCCTAAAAAGAGAATATGTCACAAACTTAAAAACTTAGACATAAATTAGATACGTAGTTATGTTAAAACATTAAAATCTCATTACGGGAAGGATAACAAGACTCAAACCCATGTTGAAATCTAGGAGTGAATTGTCAAACATGAGGAATTCATCCATCTTTCAACCCAACATACAGTTTTAATTTCAACGCTTAGTTAGTTAAATTTATGCGTAAAACAACCCATGTGGTCAACTTCGAATGAGGTTATGAAAAAATTTTTAATGTAACAAATCCATTGCGCTAAAAGATAAAATTCTAAAACGAGCAAACTTTGAAAAAATAATATATTATGAAAAATTTAAAGCAACTGAATCTAAGAAGTTTAATAAAAATTAATAAAATGACGCGAAACCAGCTGCATGTCTAATGTAAATCTAGTAACAAGTTTGACATTGTCAACACTATTCAAATAAATTATTTATCCAAAACTACATACATATTATTGTTCCAAAGGAATTAATATTCAAAATTAATAGAAAAATACAAATATGGGAGGTACAATAACTGACAGACAACGAAGTTGTATTGCTTAATAACCGAAATGGCATAAGTGATAATTACTCATGGGCTGTTCTCAGTGAAATTTTGCTATTATTAGTTAATTTCGTGCATGGATTTAATTGGATATTTATTTTGGCAAACATTTTTCACTGCAATTTTATGTGGAACATGTTCGTGTAGTATGCAATATTCACTGTTCATCAGGTACTATAGGTTGGGTGACCATATTTATCTTCAGAAAAATAAGTACAGAAATAAAAAGTAACAAAAAGTTGTATTAGGAATAGATAAAAACGGACAAATCAAAGAACTAAATGTAGAGTGACATAGCCAAGCATCAAAATGAGAATAAAAAATAAAATAATTTTTAATTACACATGCATATACATAATATATGTACCTATATTCCTATATTAGAAAAAATACAAACACATAAAATACTCTGGCAGAAATGTGTAATGTTATTAATTATTTTGACGTGCCTGCAACGCCATCAGTGGGGTCACCTTTGTGCCAATCGTATTTTTGAGAGCTTAGGATAGATTCCAAAATTCGCTTTCTGGTCTTCAAAAACTGGAACATTTCACTGCAAGTCTCATCGAAGTTTGTGTACACTTGCATCACAGCTTCTAGTGTCGATATTTTCATTTGCGATTTTTCTGCACTCCAGTAGTTATTAATATTAGAGAATAGTCGCTCAATTGACGCACTTGTTCCAGGAAGACAAAAAATAAACTGACATAAAATCTCGCTATTTTTGAAATCTTCACTTGATCCAGACCCTTGATTCCATTTAAATACTTCAACCCATTGATCTTCGGTAGCTATATTTTTCGAGTTCCACGCGGCAATTTTATCTTCTGACAGTTTAGCTTGTAATAGACTAACTTCATCGAAGAGTTCGTCCTCATTCAGTGTCGAACCCAAGTAGTCTTTAAAAGCAGCACATGAACACAAAATTTGATTCCATGAAACTTGGTTTCTCAAATTTATCCATTCAAAGAGCCTTAATTCATTTAAATTTGTACTCCAATTGTTCAAGTAACTCACGCAATTTGAATAAAATAATCTAACCTGTGAGATGAAGTCATCTCGATAGTTTAAACTACCTTCCCAATTGTCAAGTTGTAAAAGGGATTCTCTTACTTTAAGCGGCAAAAATAATTCATTCAAACGATTTTCAAGCTTATTTTGAAGATCGAAATACTCTAGAGTGGCCTCTGTTGCGCATATTTTGTCACCCTCTACCTTTAATATGACTTTGTGAAACATAGAAGCAATGTTGTGTACAAACCACATCCAAATTTCGCTGGTGCGACACTCAAAAAATTGCTTCAAAATCATTAGACAATTTTCAATAGACAAAAAGTATGCTTTCAACGGTTCGTACATTTGTAGAATTCGTTCAATTGCGGGCATCAGACTTAAAAATCTTGTTTTAGAAAATGATAACATCTTTTGTATTCAACATTAACAAAGTCGCAGAATTGTTTAAGTTGATTTACTCTCACTGTATAAATATAGAAATGCTTAAATAACTTAACAACAATAACCTCAACGTCAATTGGTAAGACGTCCGTAGCATTTTGTACGCAATTGTTCAAAATGTGTGCAACACAACCAATGCCAACCAGAGGTTTGCCACGAGAAGCATTCAATTTTGCAAATAGGTTGTTCACTCCCTTTCTTTTCATTCCGTAAAATTTGTATTGGTATTATCAGCAGCTAATCCAATACACATGTCCACTAAATTGTGGGTTTTCAAAGTATTAAACACATAACTATTTAACTGTTCTGATGTTTCACCAGGTAAGTCTTGCAACTGAAGTAATTTCACTTGAATACCTTTTCACAATTAAAGTATCTCACCAACAAAGGTACTATTTTAATTTCTTTGTGGTTGGACGAATCGATCATGATGCTAACAAAATGTGCTTTGTGTAGATCAAGTTCCAATCGCAACTGGGATTCTTTAGCAAAAACATTTTTACAATGGCTTCAGTTTTGGTTCGAGCTGCCATAAATTTGGGCTCAAACATGTTCGCTATTAGCTTTGATGTGCAATCCAAAGATCTAAAACTCTGCTGATGCTTGATCGTATGATACGCGAAAGTACCTTCCTTGGCTGCAATTAACATATTTTCAGAGCTGAAGTTTTCACTTTTGAAAAAAGTGTTTAGTGTAGCGCTTTTAGACTTCGTATTTGCAGCTAATGTATGCTTTTTCTTGGTTAGATGAGCCTTAATATTGCTGCGACCACTGTTGGAAATATCAACATCACTTCTACAAATTTCACAGTACACAATATGCGGACTCAATTTATTTTTATTTTCATAAACGGATATTCTTTCTGTAACTCCAAATTAAAATGACACTTTCTTCGAGGCGGTGCCATGTTTACGCAAATAATGCACAAGTAGGTAACTGAAATCAAACGACGTTGCTTTTTAGTAAGCGAAACCAGCACAGAAAACCAGACTGCATTCAACAAAAACAATTAACAAATAATATGTTCGCTTGCTGTCGAACGGTAGAACTCTTGTAGAATTGAACTTGTTTAGTCTTAGTCCGAGCGCTGTCGCTATTTATATGCGGCTCGCTAAACTTCGCTTCGATTCTCGCACGTTCCAGTCGCGGAGCATTCTGGGCTGTGCGTCTAGGATAATCGAGGGCGGACTGGAACGTTCGGGAAACAAACTACGCGAACATTCTCAACAACTTCTTAACGTCGTTATTGCATCATGATCAGTGAATCACCGATAAGCATTCTTGTTAAATAAAAAATAAATATTTTGGTATACCTATTTGCGATATTTGCATCTTCAAGAAAAAGAAAGTACATTTTAGTGTACTTCATGCTTCTATTAAAGACGTTAGGACACTGGCAGAAAAGAAAGTACTGTCCTACTAAAATAAGTACGTATGGTCACCGTAACTATAGGTTATTATGTTTGAAATTCTTTAATGTTATTGGTGAGAAAATAATGTAAGGGGGTTAATACACTGATAGTAATACGATAACCATTGTAGACTAGGAAAGTGTTTGTTTTAGAAAGATCATCAAAGTTAAAATGTGAACCTTTATTTGATTAAATTAATCTTTAATAAACGTCCATATTTTAGCTTGAATGGTCTTTCCTAAAAACAAAATGTTATGTTTCTTTTATATTATTCACATAAATACCATTTTTGAAAACAATAATTTGCAAACATAAGTACGTAATAATAATAATAACAATAATAATAATAATAATAATGTTTATTGACTATAAATCCAAAACAATATACCTACTATACAGTACCTGTGTACTACATAGGACAAGGCAAAATGAACAGGTTCAGTTTAGGTAGAATGTACCCAACTGTTCTCCTAGCCGCACCTTAAAAAAGAAAAGAAAAAAGAAAATTCCAGAAATAAATAATCAATTCAACCGTGTTTTAAATATTGAAACATTTTCATTGTAACTTATCGCTTAACTGTTGCCATTCAATTTTGGTAGAGTTAGAACCATTGAAATGTCAGTTACGTAGACAGAAGATTTGTTTTAATTTTATTTTAAATGTTCTTAATGATAAGCGTTGCGAACATAGTGGCAGCATATAAATACACTTAGCAATATTATAAGAGAACGATCGTTTAAAGATTTATAATTTATGTTGCGGAATAGTTACCCAAGTTCTTCCTTCTAATGCTAATATTGTGCATATCAGTTCTAAATTGAATCTTGTTATACAATCTTATTATTAAGTAATATATTATAGTATGCGCAAGCTGAATGAAAACTGCGCCATGCGGCCATTGACATCCAACCCGTTTTGGAAATATACTGAGAAATTTGATGGAGTTTACGAATACCGTTGTGGTAAACAACATCGCAATAATTAAAATGCGATAGAACTAACGAGTCACATAAAATCTGAAATTCATTATATGTCTATTAGTAAACAGAAAGTTAAGGGTAGAATAAACATTTTGTAAAGTTTTATTAAAATGGATTTTAAATCTTAAGTCAGAATCCATTATAACTCCCAATAAAATTTTGAATAGGTAAAATTTGATCCCCAATATAAAAGTTAGCGTTGGTCTGAATTTGTTTGCGCAATGTTCGATGACCAAAGATAGAACAGAACATTTTGCACCGTTAACATTGAGACTATGACGCTTAAAATATTGCATTAAGCGGTGTACATCCTCATTAATTAAGGGAACGTTCTTTTCCAGGGTCTCATATCGGAATGACCGATATATCTGAGTATCATCAGCATAGATTACAATGCAGTAAAGATGAATAAAGGAACGACGTGTAGATTGAATATAACAATTGTCCAAGGATAGATCCTTAAGGACCCCAGATACGACTAATGCTTTGTCACATTACTGCTTCTATTTCAAGACCGATGTAGTGTAAGATCTATAGCAAAATCTCGTGATTTATGGTGTCAAAGGCTTTGGAATAGTCAATCAGTATTAATGCCATTCATTCATCCTTGTCTGTGGCTCTGAATATATTATCGGCTACGTTTAAAAGTACTGAAGAACAGGTACATCCTTTCCTAAAACCTGATTGAGAAATAGGCAAAACGTTATGTCGCTTTAAATGGGATAGTAATTGAGTGTAAACCGGCAATATGCTAACTGGTCGAAGATTTGAGAAATCTGCGTTTGAAGTTATACAATGGTTTAACAATAGCATATTTCCAAATTGAGGGAACATGAATTTATGATGTGGCGAATATAGTAAATTATAAAGGGACAGCAAAAAAGAATAATATTTAAACTGATTTGGCCAGCTCCTACTGAATTTGATGAAATTTAAGAGAGTGCCATGCAAATTTCGTTTTCTGTTATTATATTTAACTATTGTAAAAATTAAGAAGATCTTTATCTGGAAGTGCATCATTTTGTACACTTAAGAAATGTTTGTTTATTGAATCAGGGTTGTTAAATGCGCAGGAATAAGAGTACGCCCTTTTTGACGCAAAATATCGTATTTTTTTAATTAAACATGATAGGCGATATATAGAGATATTATTGAACGATAATATCCCAGAAGGTGTATTATTATTGTCATACTTCAAAGCAGGTAAGGTTGGTACATCTCGAACTTTCTGCATAATAAAATGCTTGCTTCGCGATCGGATTATTTTAAATGTCAAATTGGCACCCTTGCTACTATGCAGCATGTTATCTATATAAAACCAATTACCTAGAAATAGAAAAGCTTAGAAGAATATACATTAAAAGCTCCTAAACTTTACCCAGTAACAAAGATAGTAAGGAACAGAATAATGGAACAACAAAGTAAAAGCAAAAACAAAAAGAACAAGTGAATATCAAAGCACCAAAGAATCATCTAACTAAAAGATATAAGGTAGAAACTAATATCATTCAACAATCTACAAAGATTAAACTTTCTCATAAGGAGTGTGACAAGGTTATGTGTTAAACTGTCTGGTTTATGCTCAAGGGAAAATCGCCGTGTCTTTTTAAATGGTCTGATCTGATGTGGCACGTTTAGACTCCCATAAATCTGTATACTTAAGCAAACGTTGCAACAAACAGTTTGAATAAATTTTGCTATATTACTAACCTAATAACATTAGTTGCTAAAAAAGTATGCATTATTTGTTTCTGTTCCGTACCATTTTTGATGTTATAACTACATGGTTATTCGTACTGAAAATGGAATCTAGTAATACGCCCAGCGCATAGATATTGTTTTCGTGAATAAAATCGACTTCGCGTTTTCGACGATTTCATATGATTTTAGTAATTTTATATTTAGAGGTATAACTAAAGTGCCTCAGTTCTATCAAATTTTGGTTGAAATCGGTACACAAAAAATGGTGTTTTATAGAAGGTACAAAAGCACCTTTTCCAGAACAACCAATGTAGAAATCTTTTTTAAAGATAATTCAATTCTAGATAGGTTTTCTTTAGGAATATTTTTGATATGTTAATATGTAAGCTTCCCAAAACAAATCAATTTTCACGGAATATATTAAGAATATATATATATATATATATATATATATATATATATATATATATATATATATATGAGTATATATGAGTTGACATTCAAAAAGGCATTTGTCCATTTCGATAAATTTTCAAAAAATGTAAAAAATCCAACCTTTTAGCGACTATTGATTATTTAAAATTTTTATTTTTGGTAAAGTTTACAGCATTAATAGGGTAGGTAGGGAGCATAGTTTTCAAAAATATTTCAATATTAATAATTCAGAAATAAGCGCTAAACTTCAATTAAAATTGGACAAAAAGTGTTTTGTTTGGCAAATTAGCCTATTTTTAAGACTTAAAAAATGATGCAACTTGAAATTAAAGAAAGTCTTTATTTCAAATGAAAAAAACATTAACGACCATCTTAGTAACATATCAAAGTACTATACTATAATTTGTAACCTTCTTCTTCTTCCTCACAGTTGCAGTTATTTGCAGTTTTCTCAAGCAATCCCTCGTTTTCGTCGCTCTGTTGTACCAGTAAAGAGTTCAGCCATTGTAGATCAGAATATTTCCTCCAATCTTGGCTGGATAAACTTTCAGCTAATTTTATGACACTTTGTATCTTTTTTTCTTTAATAGTATGCAGAAGGGGTAACTGGGACAATTGAATTTGATCGATGCTCTTTCCAGGCTTCAGTAACGTCTGAAACGTTTTTGTGGGATCATCATTCCGGTAAAATATTTCAGGCTTTATCAATATGCGATTTTCGTCCCGTGTAGATCTTTTAATACGAATTCGTTTAGCCTCGCTAATGCCAGTTAATTTTTTGAAGATAGAAGATGTGCTTTTGAAGTCGTAAATTGACCAGTCATGGCCCAATTTTCGAACGTTTCCAACTTGTGAATATAACTCCCAGTACTTTTCAGGACTCTTTATGGAGCTGTGCCGTTTAGTGATTTTTTCAATTCTTCCGAAAATTCGATCAGCAGGCAAGAAAGAATGGCCTCTTAATGGATTTTAAAGTTCTAGGGGCATTTTTATGAAACCAAATCATAAGTCCATGTGTCAAAAAGCTGTTCTTATTTTGTCCAGCACAGCCATCACAAAAAAGTCGCAGTTCTTCTGTGTTTGACAAGAAATCTGTTAATGCGGAACAAATTTCTTTGGCCCCCCTTCCTGTCTGGTTTTCTAACCATGTATAAAATATCGGTTTTTTTGTAGCAATATCGGTAATGCAGAAAAAATACAGAGAAATTTGTTGAGCATAAAAAGCCTCTTGTATCGGTACTTTAGGTACTACCTGTACCTGTTGTAAATCAAAACAGTATGTCTGCGTATTCGGCTGTTGTTCCTTCATTAAAGCATAGAACTGCTTTGCTTTAACTTTATGTACTGCAGATCTGTGGTAATTTTGCCCTTTACTTGAATTCGTGCAAAAGCTATTTCTGTGTTGCTCCTAACACAAAAGGAACAAACATCAGTTGCTGGGGAGCCAAAAGCGATATTAAAAAACTTGTTAAATGCTCGGTAAAAGTATCCGTATGACACATGCATGTTTTGGTCTACATTGTCATTGTAAAGTTTCCAAAGAACAGTTACATTGTATTCTGACGACAAATAAATGCGTTTTGATTTACTTCTGCTGTAGTGACTTTCGCGAGCTTTTAATTGGCTTATAAACATTTTAACTTTCTTGAGCTTGTTGGCATTTTTCACAGTTTTGCGATTACCCCCACGACGTTCCTTAAATCCCGAACCAGTTTGTATACGTTTTGCTATTGTATGTAATCTTCTCTGAGAAACAGTAATCGCAGCAATAAAAACTTCTGGCATACCGTTTTTAGTTGATCATTATTCCTAATCCATAACTAAAATCATAAAATAAGTCTATAAAAAGGTAACAGTAAATAAATCCGATTTACCTGATACTTTATAGTAAAATTGTGAGATTTTCCATTTTCCTGCCTAGATCTCTTTCTTTTTGGGGTTATCACAGATAGCAACCCAGCAATTTTAGTGTCTTGCGATTCTTTATTCTTCTCTTTAAATATTTTTAATCTACAAGCCTTTATGTCATCTTGATTAATTTCACTGCATTGGAAACTACCGCGTTTATGATTACATGGCACAAGAAAATTTAACAGTTCCGGGTCGAGGTCGGAATACCTAGTATAGAAAGACGAAGAAGATGAGCAAGTTAACCTAAAATTTTTATAATATGAAATTAAATTAACAGTTCTTACCTTATTTGTTTCTTCCTTTCTCTTGATGTCACGGATCGTTGTCTAATCTTGGTTCCTTGATTGATGTCACCAACAATATGCTCTCCCTCACTGACCTCCATTTGCATAAAAAATACACGCACACTTCGCTGCACTGTCCTACACAAATAACAGATGCTCGCACAGAGCGACGCGGTGCTGTGACAAACTGCAGTTTGTTTGTCAAATGCTACTGGACAAAATGAATGTCAAGGCAATATTCAGTCACATATTGCACTGGACAAAATGCTATATGAATTGCAAATATGATATCAGAAGGTGTATTTGTTTGTTAGGAATGCAACGCCACCTAAATCTCAAAAGTGAAAATTTTGGACAAAATGCGTTTTGAATGTCAACTCCTCATATATATATATATATATATATATATATATATATATATATATATATATACAGGTGTATTTTAAAATCACCGACAAACGAAAACTGGAGATTCTATGATTCAAAATAAGGCAAAAGTTATCATAAACACTTTTCCGAAAATGCTTCCTAACCGAGATACAGGTTGATTAAAAAATAATTTTTTTAAGATTTTTTTAAGATCCCTCAAAAACTACAAAAGATATTACACTGAGATTTGGTACACGTAAATGTCTAATTAAGTACAATTAATCAGGTGAGTTTGAGTCAACTGGCTCCATCCAGTGGCGTAGAATATGTTAAGTTAATCACTTTAAGTAAAAAAAAGAACGAACGTCCCTGCTTTTTTTGAAGAAATATTTTTTTGTAAAATTCAACATTCAATTCTGCAAATAAAATCATACTTAGTATTTTTTCGATTCGGCACCCGTTTTTGAAATATTTTGCATTAACATAAACGACTACATTATTGAGTAATAACCAAATTAAATAATTATTGTTTCATTGTTTTTGTCTAATTACTGTGAAAAAATTAATTATTCCAAACGAGAACTGGTCGATATGCATTTATGTTATGGTAATACTAATTGCAATGCTCGTGCAGCTGCTCGACTTTATGAACAAAGATTTCCAAGTAGAAGACATCCACATCATACTACGTTTAGAACCGTTCATCGTAACTTGTTGGAGTATGGAAGCTTAAAAGGAAAGAAAAATTCAGGACGAAATGCTCGTGTACCAGTTGAAATTGAGGAACACATTTTAGGTAGAGTTTATGAAAATCCATCAATAAGTACGCGTGAGTTAGGTTTAGAATTTGGTGTGTCGCATAGCAAGTCTTGGAAAGTTTTACGAGAATAAAATTTACATCCCGTTTACCTACAAAAAGTGCATGCATTATTGCCTGCTGACCATCCTCGTCGAGTGAATTTTTGCGAATGGTTTTTAAATAAAAATGCTGAAGATGTACAATTTGTTAGAAACTTATTGACCACTGATGAGTGTATTTTTTCCCCAAATGGAATAATAAACTTGCATAGTTCCCACAAATGTTTAGATGAAAATCAGCATCCAACTGTAGTTACAGCTCACCAACATAGATTTAGCGAAAATATTTGGATGGGTATACTAGACGATCACCTAATCGGACCTATCCGTTTTCCTCAAAGAGTTACTGGCGAATTCTATTTAAATTGGTTGAGAGAAGATTTGCCAGAATTGTTTGACGACGTACCCTTAGATGTTAGAATGAACATGTATTTCATGCATGATGGTGCACCACCACATTCTACACGAAACATGAGAACATTTTTAAATACATGGTTCCCTGGACGCTGGATTGGACGAGGAAGTGAAGTACCATGGCCTGCACGATCGCCAGATTTAAACCTATTGGATTTTTTTGTGTGGGGGTATCTGAAAACTCGTGTCTATTCTGTTCAAGTTGATAATCGAGAGCAACTTTGGAATCGCATACAGATGGTATGAGATGAGATTAGGGCTATGCCACAAATTTTTCAGCGTGTTAGGTTTCATTTGCTAAGAAGAATACAAGCTTACATTCAAAAGGAAGGAGGACATTTTGAACAATATGTATAAAAATAATTATTATCTTGTTTTTGATTCCTTCAATATCTCTTTAATAACGTACCTAATAGTTAACTGCGTTATTTTTTTGTAAAATAAAACAAATTTTGATTTTTATTGAATAATGTGGTCGTTTATGTTAATGCAAAATATTTCAAAAACGGGGTGCCGAATCGAAAAAATACTAAGTATGATTTTATTTGCAGAATTAAATATTGAATCTATCAAAAAAATATTTCTTCAAAAAAACCAGGGGCGTGCGTGTTTTTTTTTACTTAAACTGATTAACTTAAAATATTCTACGCCACTGGATGTAGTTGACTCAAACTTACCCGATTAATTGTATTTAATTAGATATTTAGGTGTACTAAATCTCAGTGTAATATCTTCTGTAGTTTTTGAGGAATCTTAAAAAAACCTTAAAAAAAGTATTTTTTAATCAATCTGTATCTCGGTTAGGAAGCATTTTCGGAAAAGCGTTTATGATCATTTTTGTCTTATTTTGAATAATAGAATCTCCAGTTTTCCAATTGCCCCTAGGAAATTCCAAAAATTATTCTTCACTTGATGAGCAATGTTTAGCCACTCCCCAGGTCTGGATGGAAGCTTAAACAGGACAAAGAAACACGATTAAAGAATAAACCGCTATAAGTTTTGCTTCTTCAATAACCGCAACCCAAGCACCATTACCAAGGAAAAGAATAAAAGGTACATAAGCAAAGCAGAATGAATTGATTTCACTTACCTGTAAATATTTTGAAAAACCAGAGGATACCGAAGAAAACGATATTTTTGATTTCCTTGCTAAAGTGTGGGCGAATAAACTATCGACATCTGAAAGGTTATTTGCGGAAAAGGCAGTTAATGACGTTCTCTTTGAGGCAAGTATGAATTCATTACAAAAGAATCCTGTCCAGATTAATGGAAATACCCGGATCAAACTACATGATTTTACCGAGTTCAAGCAGTAACTTCCAGTTAACATCGTCCCACCCAACCTTTGAGGCAGGCAATATATCCGGATCAAACTGCATGTTTTTAGCGAGTTCAAGCAGTAACTCCCAGTTAACATCGTCACCCCCACCCTCTGAAACAACGCAAATAACATTGATCCCTACTTTCCACATCCACAAAAATCGGGAAAAAGGAAAAGGCCACGTATTTAATTCTCTCCCCAAGGGGAAGGGCGGGCTGCTCGAGCTTTCCGAGCTGCTTTAGCCACAATCATGGATTCCCAGCGTACATACATACATTACGTATATATGCATGGTAGGAATAAGGATGGGTGTGGTCAGAATAGGATCGGAAGGAACAGAGGGTGCTTAGGGGGAAAATCCTACCCCAGCATTCGCCTAAGTAGCCGCACATGGTGTGTATATACGCAGTGACTATGCCACTACATGTGTATGAAGAAAACCTTCTGAAAAAACCTCATACAACGTAGACGGTAACGGGAATCGAACCCATTACCTCCCGAACGCTAAGCAGATCGGGTCACCACTACGCTACTAGCTCGGTACAAAAATCGGGAGCAGCCTTATATATTTCTTCATTAACACATGTAATACACTTACCTTCACATAATCCTTTAAAATGTAAATTATTGCTTCACTAGTTTCCATTACTGCATAATTTATCGTTCTTGGTCCCATCAGTGCCAAAAATGAGGTCTTCAAAGCTCTGGCCGGTTGCTAAGTACCTTAGAGTAACTGCTAATTTATCTTCTACAGGAATAGCTTTTCTCATATGTGTATCTTGGCATCTTAAAAGGGGTTCAAGCATTTATTTAAGGTCGTGCAACATGTGAATGTTCATTCGGAAGTAATTGTAGTAATCGCTTGAATCACTTAAAGACAAGATAACGTGAGAGTATTGTTCTCTCCTCGTGATCCAGTCCTTAATCCACCGTTTACGATTAATGAACCTTTTCGATTCACAAAATAATAATAGGGAAATGCACGCTTTTTTTTCTATTCATAGCAAAAAAGAAATCAAAAAACACAGTGACATTCTCGCATAACGTCTAGAAGCACAATGAAAATATTATTGGCAATAATACTGATTAGTATGAGATCTCTTGATATTGATTTGCAGATTGACAATAATATTGACATATATTATTGGCAATACTATTGATCGTGTGCGGGTCGCTTAAGAGTATACTTAATGGTACCTACTGAAGCGTTTTTCAACATAGAGTACAGTAAAGGTAGAAATAGGAGGTGGCTGCATAGACAGGCAAAAGAGCAGGCGTGAGAATAGGTACAGTGCGTTCCGAAACCGCGCTTAAACATAACCTAAAATAGTCAGTCAGTTTGTCATGATATCATATGGTTGCGACAGCTGAGATATTAGAGTATAAAACTTTTTATATATGAAAATATTTATATTTTTGTATTAAAAATTAACGGTTGAAATTAATAATGAGCGACGATACTGAGAAAGTGATAATCTCTTAATGAAAATAGTGTTGATGTTATAGAGAGTAGGAAAAATGAATTTTTAATAGTGCATGCAAAACTAGATGCTTTTCACACATTAATGTGATTTCTCGCTTGTATAGGTTTTATTATGTCTGGAAGCCTAAATGTTTTAGATGTTTGTGATGCAAAATGTTCTGTTATTAAAATTAGATGCATATTAAAAATTTTATTTCGTTATTGTTATTTTAAATACATAAACAAAAAAGTAGTACATAAATAAATATATAAACTTTTTGATTTATGTATTTATTTTGACAGTTGCCAACAAATATTTCAAAACTTAATTTTTTTGTAATTTTATGTAAACGATTACAAAAAATTTGGTTCGCAATACTCGGCCTGATTCCTCGGGTTAAAATGTAAAGCTTCGCACCAAGAACAATTTCTAACAAATTCAATGATTTGTGGCAAGGATATTCAGGTTATGGGGAAATTTTACATAAGCTTACGTAGTTTTCCTTTTTTTCTCTTTCAATATTTAAAACACTTTAACAAAAAAAAATAAAAAAATCAGAACTTTTTCCTATTTTTTCTAAAAGCATCACCTGGAACTTTTCTTATGTCATAGTACACACATTTAACCACGTTGGTCCAAATTTTTATATGTAGCTAGAGTTTTGGGAGGTTGGTTGCTACAGCTGTTTTCGTGCAGCGTTGAACAAGAGTTATTGGACATCCCAATCAATTAATAATTCTGGCTGAAGGAAATGATGTGGATATTTACATAAAATTCCTTAAATTTTATAAGTTTTTATTTATGTATTTGGTTTCGCTGATTAACTTAATCATTACATCTTTTCTTGCCACAAAATCAGTAAAAGTCATAAAACGTAATTAAAAATTGTTGCCAATATTGTTTAGAACCATAATAAAAGAAACGTTTTTGTTTAATTTATTAATATTATTTACATAAAACAAACTGTTTAGATCATAAACGTTTACCTTTAAAATGTTGTTTTTATAGATATATGTATGTACAATTAGAAAGATGAGATTTGCTTTTAAAAAATGAAAGTGATTTAATGGTTTATAAAGATTTAGATTATTAAAACGTTTAAAATTGGTAAGAGATCACGAAAATTTTCATTCAAATGTTGAAAAAATTAGAAAGTTTTAAACCAATCAAAATCTAATAATGTATCATATAATTTATGGATAATTAGTACGTTATCGCTAATATGCAATTTAAAAAAAATTCATATCTACTACCTAGTTGTGTAACATCACACCGCTTTTAATTGCGTTGACCATGTAGCAACTTTACATTATCATATTGTTAGGAAAAAATGAAAAATGCAACCGGAAAATAAATGATAAATATTAATTATTTTATTTTGTAATTTCAACGCATTTAAAAGAGAAAATCATTCATTATGGTTAAAGTTATTTTATTAATTTTGATTTAGTTTTTTTTTTACAGTTTTAGTTACATATTTCATCTCTGTTCAAGTTTTTATTTAATTATTATTTCGAAATCGTAATTATATATTCGATGTTGCTGTAAAATAAGGTAATAGATGTAGAACTATAACTGACAACTGCTCAATTAAGGTAAGCTTACTGCTTAGATAACATTGCGATTAGCATGTCAATTAGGTATGCCAAACAAATAAGTTTAATGGAATTGAGAATACCTAAGTACAGTATATCCACATTTCGATTGGATTAAATGTGTAACTCTCTCAATATTAGAGCTAGCGACTTGTAGTTTCCGCTTTCCTGTGCTCGATTTTTGAATCGAAGACGTAAGCACATTTTTATTAACATTTTTACTTTTAAAGATACAGGGTGAAATTTAAAACTGTCCAATTTCGCGAGGGTGTCACATTTCGGTTATTATAAAATATATTTACATTCTGTAAACTCATTCTTAAGACACTTTTTTCAGAGGATCAACGTGGCATCGCCAAATTTACACTCCGACGTTTCGACTCCTAGATAACATCATCAGGTCAAAAGAGTATCATAAAAATAGTAAGACAAAAATTATATGAATGAACGAAATTCCAATGCTGCAATGATATTGGCTAGCACTTTAACTAATTTAATACCCTAAAACTACTTAAAACTGATAAAAATATATATTTACAATTATGTACTAAAATATTGAATAATTACTTAATTTGTTGAATAATTATTGAATATAATTATGATTTATATTAATGACACCTTTAATTATCAGTAAGTATGTAATATATACCAGTAATGAAACGAGATTATTTTTAAGCTCACGTTAAAGCAACAGTAAAAATATATTCCTGCAGTTTTTATGCAGAACACATCAAAAAGTATATGTAATTATACCGCTTTTAATTGACAAAAAGAAACAAAATGAACTACGAAAAATGTTCAAAGTGATTTCCTTCGTGATCTAAACAAAGTTGAGACCTATGGGCTATTTTTCGCAATGTATTTAAAATTATCCAGGGTTCTTGCACTTGCCTAAATGCTTGTTCTGTAGCATATCTTAAATCATTTATCGTTCTGTTGTCTTTAAGAAACCCCCAAATAAAAAATCTAAATAGACAAAGCAGGTGAACCAGGAGGTCAATTTATAAATCCATGAGTTCCTATCCATCGCAGTGGAAAATTATTGTCTAAAAACGGTCTATAAACTTACAAATTTTGAGCAGGTGCCCCATCTTGTTGAAAGTGGACCTCGTTAAGTTGAGCCAAAGCCACATGATCTAGTAAATCAGGTATAACTTGCTTCAAAATATCAAGATATCTATTTACAGTAAGCGTGTCTTCAGTAAATAATATAATATGTTGGTATCCAAAACAAAGCAAGCTACGCTAAATCCAAGTGGTCCTTGATGCTCTCTACTATGAGCAAAATGCGGATAGTCTTGCGCCAAATGCCGAGTATTATGCCGGTTAAAAATACCTGCAATTCTTATATCTCATCAAACTATATTACTTTTTTGTGAAACTTTCATTATTAGTCATTTTTTTCAAGGTACCGCCAGCAAAAGGTTAACCGCTTTTGAGTATCACCTTGGTGAAAATGATGACTTATTTTCTGTTTATATGGTATAAAATTGTTTTTTCTTAAAATTTTGTGCGCCTTTGACTTTGTTACACCAACGTACCCTTCAATTTGTATACATGAAGTTTGAGGAACCGCCTCTATGCTGTCCAATACATAAATTGAGACACTTTCTCGATCCTCTATTTGATATTTCAAAGGCCTTAACTCGGCTAAATATTTTTTTATTAGGTTGACTTCGTTCCGGATATCTACAATGTAAGCTTAAAACTGAACAATATTGTATTTTGTATAATAAGACATTCGTACCTGTTAAAATAAAGTTCGACTGCATCGGTAGGATTTTCTCCACAAATATTGTAACATTTCACCATGGCATATTTTTAGAAATTTTCAAAATGGTTTGGCATTATTACAAAAATACAAACAAGGCTTTGCGCATTAACATATGGATTGAATTTGTTGACATTTAATTTTTTTTATTAGTTTTATACGCCACGGGCCTGCCGAGATGCAAGTGCAAGAAAGGTCTTTGATAATTTTGCGTAAAATAACCCATACATGTCAGCTTTCTTTATATGATGTGTGCCACATTAAATATCCTTTACTAAATAAGGAATTCTCCTGATAACTCGAACTGAACAGATCAGTTCGAGTTACCAGGAGCAAAACACGGAGACTTGGAAATGGCAGATGAGATTAATTAAGGTGGTCGTGTAAATAAACGTATCGCCAAATATTCGGGTTTTAATCCGCGAAGCAGGCGCGTAAACAATATATCTATAAACAATCGCTACCGTTTTGGGTTTAAACTGCGTATCTTCACCCGTTAAGTATTGGTGATTGAGTGGTTAATTAAAAGATTATATTCAAACGTAAGTAGGTGTTTGAATGCAGATTAAAGCTCACAGCAAGCAATTCAACAAGCCTATGTAACCTATTAAAAATCAATCGTTGCCTTGCAAGAAGTTTCTATTGAATTACTACGAGACATTTGATAAGAGGCATTTGATAATAAAGGGTAGTAAGTTAATGACCAATACGCGATGTCGCAAGCACACTCATTAAGCTGAAATCTGTTAAATTAATAGGACTCCGCGTC
>JARFJB010002243.1:230000-242500 GCA_036346205.1 Vesta saturnalis
TTGCTAATCCACTAAGTCTACTACTACTCATGGAGCTTCTTAAGTAATTCTTTATCAGCTTCAGCTTAGAAAAAGAACGTTCATTACTTGCTATGTTACTGGCAATGTTAAAAACATTAAAAAAGCCGTACATAGATTTTTCATTTAAGATTTTCATTACTCTTATTTTTTGTTATTGCCTTTTACTGCGCCCCCTCCTGCTCTGCGCCCCTTTGCGCTACCAAGGTCGCCAAGGCGTTATTTACGCCCCTGATAATTTGTTCAAATGTAACCTATTTCTTTTTAAACTAACATACCGTCAAAATATTTTAACCTATTTTTAATAAACCATGTTCACACTATGGAAAAATTGAAAGAAACCTGCTAATTTTTTTATATTTCCGGAATTTTTTGAATTCATCTGTATAACAAAAATTAATTAGGTCTTTCGCTGGGTTTGAAAAACATGTTTGCTTGCTGTCGAATTCCAACAACTTTCAACTGGACAATAAATAGCAACCATCTACAATAATAAAACATTTAATTTCTTGTTATTACTTCTACAAACGAACGAACCTTTAAATTCACACGATGCACTATTGTAAGTAGATGTCCACGTTAAAAATAAATACTAAAAAACACTAACCTAAGCAAAGAACTAAATGTGACGGGAAACAGTCGGCGATCGAACACGCTCGGATACAATCGAGCAGCGTCACCTACAAAAAAGAAGAAACTAAAAACGGATATCCAGAATAGCCTATTCAAGAAAAGTTTATATCTTTTTGTCTAGGGTATACGGGAATGTAAAAATAATTTATTAATGCTCGCGGTTATTCGGTATATTTCGTATCGTCTTTGATAACCAAGGTATCAACTCAGTTATAATTTACCGTACATTTGCTAGCTGGAGTGCATAAGTTTGTACCTATTCCTAATTATCAAAAAGTTTATCAGAATGCGTTGTGTGTATATGCCAAAGTTGACGTTTGTTTAATATATGAAGGTACGTGAGTGAATTCTTTGAACGAAAATGAAAAACGTGCAGTAAAACATGTATTCCATTAATTTTGGGTAAGTGTATTAATATATACCTAGCAGTTTATATATGTTTATAGCTGTGTAAAATATGGTTAAGTACGCTGCATTTTAGGATACAATTAATTATATTTCAATTTATTTTTACTAAGTTCAAAATAGTTTTATAATTTTCTAATACTACACGGACAATTTTTTGTGGTTAAAGGAAACTGTGCAAGATTAAATAAAAAATAATCAAGCTTTTTTAATTGGGGTAAATCCCAAGTTATCAATTATGGAATAGATCTAATGTTATTATTAATATTTGTCAGCATTCATTCCATAACCTGTAATGATTTTATGCCTATATTAGGAGCAGTACATCAAATTAGTTAATAAATTGTTTCTAAAGAAAGGAAATAGTTTTATGTGGCAAACAGGCCAAATTATGTTTGTCTCCAAATCAGATGAAGTTGATTTTAGCATTATTTCCAGAAAAATATTTTTAAACTTGAGCATTTCTTCATGTTGCTTAACTTAGATTGTATTATTAAATTTGTTCTCATTAAAGGTATTCTCTGAAAATACTGCCAAATTTTGTTTGCAATTATAGCGGAATGAATACTTTGAGTCTAAACTTATCTTCAAAGTGGAAGGTGAATAGCGTCATTCTTAGAGATCTTTTATGGAGTTACTACGCTAAGGTTTTACACCTCACTTTGATCTATGATTTAAACATTACAGAAATTAAGCTTTAAAGATGGCGGCTCGTAAAGTTCAAAATATAATCCATACACTGATGCAAGAGCTATTGCTAAAAGTAATGCATGTTTTTGGATTAAAACTATTCGTTCTATAATCAAAAACGCTAGGTTGTATGGGTTCACAAAGATCAAATAGGTACACCTAAGCGACATAACTCATTAACAAGACAATAGAACCAAAGACTTTAAAATTACAAATGAATGAAAATATCATTGTTTGGGCTCACAAGGACAAAGACAAGACGCCCAAAGTATCCTGAATATAAATCCAGGTACAACTATAAAAGTTGTAGTTAAAAAAAGTAGTGAGCTTGATGTGGTAAATAAGGTAGATGTTCAAGTAGATCAATCTTGCATTTGTTATGCAAATTACTTTAGAAGAACCTTTGAAGCGGATTTCAATGAGTAGAGGTTCCTCTTTTGGTCATAAAAATGTACACAGTTCGGTACATGGGGAAAAAATGAGCACTTTTATGAAAATGGAGTGAAATGAAGCGCCCTGCGTTATTCATTAACAAGCATTGGAAGCTACTTTTCCAACATATCTTATCAAAATGGTAGAAGTGCGTGTCTTTAGTATCGAATAATCGATTCCATAAATTGATTAATAAATCAAATGACTAATCGTCTATTTTCAAAAATACATCAAATCAAATGGTATCATACAACGTAAATTTTCAAGTTGTTAATCAATATAATACGAAACTGGTTATTAATGCCTACTGGCACCATGATGTCCGCCAGCAAAAACAGGACACTATTGTGCATTGCTTGCTCTCTATTTTTATTAGAAGCACTAAGAACAGGAACGGTGGCCATCGTTAATGCCTTGTAGTGTTATGGCTTGAATGATTATAACCGACTGTTTCCAAGAATACCACATCCCTTGTGCAGTGTTGGCTTTCTTCCCTTATTGGAAGCATCAACAACAGCACCTATGCACATTGTTAGTACCTTTTAGTATTTTTCAGCTTGAATCAGTACGACCGGCCCTCCCATAAGAGTAGACACGTAGCGCAGTCGAACTGATGAAAGTTTTAAACCACGGGTCCTGTTAGTGAAACTAGCACTGCAAGATGAAGTATGGTTTCTGGAAGGCTCTCAGGCATGCTGATAATAGTTAACAAACCAGGACTTTTAAATTGATTACAAATGCAGTGATACAATAAAACATCTTATATCGTCTCGCCAGGAAGGTCGTCTTACCTTTTACTAATTTAATATCTCTTTTCTTAGCACTTCTTAAAACTTTAACATTTTTTGCAATGTTTTATAAAATGCTCATTACGGTTTGCTCGTGTAATCATTCACTATTTCCAGACTAAATTTAGCGGTATTTGTAATGTATTGTTCTCTCAGGAGTGCAACGAAATAGTATGGGACGATTGTGGAGTGAGTAAATGCTGGTAAGAATATCTCAGAAAGCTGTACAGTAATGATGAAGGTAAGGCTGAAGGGTTAAATAAGGAGAATGTAGAAGGAATGGTGAATGAAACTGAGAAACATATTGGGATAAATGAGGTAGACAAAACGGTACGAAGGTTGTAAAACAGCAAGGGAGTAGGCATAGATGAAATTACTGGTGCAATGCTAAAGTATGGAGGAGCAAAGCTTATACAATTTAATTTACATAATGCAAATTACGCATACATTGACGAAAATACTCATGCAATAAAAGAGACTAAGCACCAGCAAAGGTTTAGTATTAATGTCTGGATAGGTGTAATCGGTAATCAGTTGCTGGGACCTGTAGAGTTATCTGGCCGTTTAACGGGACTTGAGTATCTTAATTTTTTGGAAAATATTTTACCTGATTTAATAGACGACGTTCCTCTGAAGATGAAACCGAATTTATGGTTCTTGCACGACGGTGGCCCAGCTCATTTTAGTGCAGAAGTTCGTCAATTTCTTAACAATAGTTATGTTAACTAATGGATTGGAAGAGGTGGTCCAGTCAATTGGCCTGCAAGATCCCCAGACTTAAACCCCTGTGATTTCTGTATTTGGGGATACTTAAAATCATTAGTTTATCCTATTCCAACACGTGTTATGGGGAAGAATTGAAGGTGCTTGCAATGAAATTAGAAATAATTGTAGAGTTTTTCCAAGAATTAGACAATCTTTACAGAAAAGAATATTTATGTATTGAAACAAATGGTCATCATGAAGCATGCTATAAAAATTCTTTCTGTTTTTCTTATTGTTAGTTGCCCTTAATGTTATTTTTTATGTTAGATACATAAATTGTATCATATTGTCTTTGGAAAATAAAACATTTGTTTTATGAATAATGATTTCCACACAATTTTACTGCAAATTAAATAACTAATTAAAACAAGTAAAATCGGACACTCTTTGTTGATTTATCACAGCCAACCAGGCATTGAAAACATAATTTAGTAACGAAACGGTATTTTCTGCTAGAAACACAAAAAGTTTAAATTTGTTTTTCTCGCAAAAAGTACGAGATAGCGATTTCAACTAAGAGCACATTTTGTATTGAAAGTATCATAAAATTTTTAAATTTGATGTAAAATCCATTAAAAATTAAAATTGCCGCTTCTGATGGCAATAAGAAAATCATGTTCTCAGCGGCCGGTTTATCATTATCGACTTATTCGTTGTACCAAGTTTGAACTTGTCACGGAGCCATGTTTTTGAGATAATTAGCAAATGTGACTTGACGGGGCCATTTTCAAAGCTCCCTTAGGAGGCATTTGTGGATTAAGGTAATTTAGGTTAAATAGACATAAAAGCGTGTTTAGTATGTGTAGTTTTCGCTTGACAGGAGAGTTTCTGGACACCCTGTATATATATATATATATATATATATATATATATATATATACAGTGTGTTTTTTTTTATTTTAAATATTGGCATCTTGGAAACTAGAAGAGATAGAGATTCGGTTAAATGAGGAAAGAGTTGCAGTTTTATGAACCTAAATTAACGACTCTTTCAGTTGTTGGAAAAAGTTCATGGCTTACTAGATATTTCAAAAAAACTAAAATTTTGCATTTTATTTAATTCTAAATAACACTGTTATTATCGATTTGAGAACAAAAACGTAGAGGAAAAAATGGTAGTGTTTTATATGCTTTATCTACTGGCGTCGCCACTTTTGTTCTAACTCTTGTTATTCCAAAGTTATTATATAAACTTTTGTTTTTTTAAATGGAAGGCATAGTAGGCTGTGCCTTTATCAGATGCGCATTTTTTAAGCTGTGTAACGATATCAGACATGATGTATTTATTTGTAAAAATAACAAAGTTATAACGATTTTATTATTGATTTACAGTTTGCCATGGAAAAAATGAATTAGTTATTATGTTGGCAGTTTTACATCCTCGCCATAATAAATACAGTTTTTTTTGTTCATTTCAAACTTTGATGAGCGAAAACAAATTTAGTGATTTTTCTTTTAAATGTAGTAGAATCATTATTATTAGGAATACAACAAAATGACACGAATAAAATTTTTAGACATTTTAATGCGTAACATGTTGTACATACTAATTTCCTGCTCGCTTGAGTGAGAACAAACTTTTTTTAAGTAGCAGTAATAGTATATATATATATATATATATATATATATATATATATATATATATATATATATATATATATATATATATATATATATTTGTGTGTGTGTGTGTGTGTGTGTGTGTGTGTGTATAATTTTTGACTGAATTAATTTTGACGATCAAAATCAAAAATTTTAATTCTTTGGATGTCTTCAATGGGTAGGGTTTGTAAAAAAGAAACAACTCTTTTGCTACGCCGAGCTTTCGGAAATGTTTATTTCCTTTATCAAGACTAAAAATTAATTTATATGTGGAAAACTTTCTAAGATATTATAATGGTACTTACAGTACATAGTGAATTCTTAAACTGTTATCTTTTTAGATTGTTTTGGAATTCTCATAATTTAAAAAACAGAAGTATATAAATAATCACCATTAACTACATTTTAAAAAATTTATTGGATATAATTCAAAATAAAATGCCTAATATTATGTTTATTGAAATTACCAGCTAAGATATCGTACTTTTCAAGTTCTGATGCCATTCCATTTCAGCCATTTTTCAAACACAAGAAACACAAATTACATTAATTGTAACTTAATGCAATATTCAATAATGTATCACATTTTGACGTGTTGGCTGATCGCTAGTAATAAATTTTCTTATTAGCGCAGTGTATCGCCTATTATTCAATGACTTATTTAATTAGAAAAAAATGTGGTACTTTAAAAATGGACATACTAATATATTTTTGAAAAAAGCTAAAAATAAAACAAATTGAGTAAATATTGGTATTCAGGGTATAACGTTTAAAAAAACACAACTTTCATTCATTCTTCAAAATTATGAAAACTGCGGTAAAACAAATATGGGGTAATATGATTGAATTATATAAAAAAAAATCTAAATTATTTTGAAGGGTTTAATACTTAGTATAATATTAGTATTATTGTCCAAAATTTCTTTTATTTCTTATAAACTGTACGTAAAAAAATTTAACAAGATTAGTTTTTATAGTTTCTGATAAGTTGGCGCATAACGGAAATACAAGATGTATCTAAAAAGTGTAAAAATTAATACAATCGCCCTGTAGATTAAAAACTAAGAGAGCCATGACAAATTAACACCGGAATCTTTCGTTTCGTTAAAAAGTAAGACCGTGAAGTGAAAACCAACCGCAACACTATCTTTGATATTAACTCCAATACCACCTAAAATTGTCAAAAATTGAATACTCTGTATATAACATTTTGTTACAAATGGCTTCTGAACAATAAAACCACCAATGAAATTAATGATAGATCAAAAAGAAATATGTTTAAAACATAAAGTAAAATGTGGTTGCATCAAGGATATAAAATCGAAAAGCTGATTGCAATTTTGATGTGTCGAACCTAAGAACTCGGTATACTTTATTTTTAATTAAGTAAATAGTACGTTAGATTTTAAAGACACCATCTATAGGTAATTCAATTCAATATAACGGATACAAAAACAATGAATTGTGATATTGTAATAAGTAACTAAGGGAAAATATTACACTCAAATGTTGCGCCAAAACTGAAAATTCACACAGTACATTAAACGCAATCATTTTATATTATTTGCATGTTGGAAGTTTGTGGGCAACGACACGTGTAATTACGCAACTTTATTTTATTAAGGTTTCTCAAATTGCATTAATTGGTAAATTATATTCTTTGATGCATTTTAATATTTGTATCAATTTACATAATAAATACCGAAATGAAAGTACACGTTTAAATATCCTTTTTTTAGAAAAACTTAATGACCTTTTCTATTGTTTTTTCTAAATGAATTGCCAAATTTTTGTTGGTGGCATTGACTTAAAAACAGTTAAATACTTTTACACTATGAAGGTTATTTAGAAAGATGAAGTGTAATTACATTCGTAAATACATTACAACGCTAAGGTTGTTAAAATCAAGAAGAATGTATTCACTCACAATGAATTAATTTGAGTTATAATATGACCTATTAAAAATAATGTTACCTTGAGAGAAAACCTTCATTATATTGTTACATATTATATTGTGGGCTGTATGTTGTAGAAAATTGTGTGTGTGGTGTGTCTTAATGCTATTTAAAATGATTATGTACGATTGCTGCCTTTATTACAGCTGTTAAAAGTTCGGTATGGTTTTAGTGCCAGTTTTAAACTTACTTTCAATGATTATCTCAAAGAAAGTTCAATTAACCCTGATTCGTTTAAGCAATATATAACTGTGGTTTTACTTCACTTGTGCCCAGCAAACGAAGTTATGTGCTTTTTCAAGTTTGTTCAAGAAGGAACACTAACAGCTATTTAATTATACCGGGAAGTTATTATGGTATGTAACTTGATCATGGTAATAAGATTATTAATTTTATTTTCGGGAAATTTTATGCTTAAAAGAAATACTATAAAAATGAGTTTATCCCTGGTCAATTTAAGGAAAACAGTAAATTATGAGATTGATACAAGAGTAAATATTTTAAGCAAAAATTATTTATTACAATCGATCTATGTGTGAGTGGTGGCACTGGTCCTATCATAGAAAGAATAAATGAGGTTATACCTTTTGTTTTTGGGTTACTAGGGTCGAAAAAACCCGCGCACTTTGAAGTCAGTTAGCTACGTCTAAAATCACTAAAATCAGACTTAAACGAAATATCATGTCTAGTAATTTTAGATGCTGCAAACAGAGGATTGCGAACAAACACCTAAGATAAAATTTTCATACTTTCTAACACCACTTTTTGGTTCCAGGACCTAAAACTGCAGCGTCATTTTGAATTTTTGAACCAATTACATCTATCCAGAAGTACGAGAGTTAAACATTTTTATTATACAGTATGACATTTAATATTAAGTTTGATAATGGACCAATTTGTATACATAATCAGCTTACATAACATCTATAAATGGACCGTTCCCTTCCATCTAAAGCAAATTTAAACAATTAATTTTACAAGATGTGCTATAAGTATTTGCTAATAACATCGACCTTTCAAAAACCTTCATTCGCGATAACACTTTTATTGTGAGAAACAACTTCCTTATTCTGTAGCAATAAATTTGATTTAGATTTATAAACTTTCTTTACCTTTAAAGCACAGTGCAAATTAGCATATATATTTAATTAATCAAATTAAGAATATTCCACATGTGAATAACTCGTGATGTTGCCAATGATCTTTATCCTAATAGTGAGTTGTAAGTCAGATGCTCAGCTATTTCTATGCTATTTAGAAAACTATGTTACGTGAACCATTTTTATAAAAAATCTAAATCGAAAAAATGTGCATTTTTGTAATGATTACAGTCGTGTTTTGCTTTCAGTTTTTAAATTTCACATTCACATTTTGTTCTTACTACCTAACAATTAATCAGAACCGGTAAATTATTGCTTTAGACTGCCATATTATCGGACCAGTGGCTTGGAAAGAGGTTTTAGTGAAAGCCCCTGTGGTTCCTTACAAATGCAACGAATCGTCCTCATTTGCAAATAGTCACTGTGGTCAAGGTGATAATGAAATATGAATTAATCCATTGTAGTTAATAT
Source organism: Vesta saturnalis (assembly GCA_036346205.1). NCBI lineage: Eukaryota > Metazoa > Arthropoda > Insecta > Coleoptera > Lampyridae > Vesta > Vesta saturnalis. The sequence continues at coordinate 238,860 of JARFJB010002243.1, forward strand.
TAAATAACAATAAGTTCGTACCTGAACACGTGAAGATTGTAGTTAACGTTTATATTACTTATCATAATGTCTATGCATTCACATTAGTTACCTTTTTACAATAAAGGCTACAACTGTATTGTCACCGCAAAATGGTAGTCATTATTAAAAAATTCAAACTCTCTTTTAATTTGTAAATATTAATAATAATCTTCATTTGAGTCTTTGCTCTTTGATACGAATATGTTTTGATGTCTTATGTATTGATACGCTTTGTGTACATCTGAGTCTGCCATTTGATACGTATAGAAGGGACTCACAACTATTCCCTCGGTCTCTTGTACCCCAAAGGTTGGAGATATCAACTTAATTTTTTGGTGACATACGTAAATTGATAACGACTTTTTTTTTAATTATTTTCAATTATACAGGGTGGTTCAGAAAATTGTAATACATCGAAGTTAGGTTGTTTTAAATACAACGCCCTGTATTTTATGTCATTTTTAGATTATACGTTAAAAATTAAGTTAACTTTATTCAACGTTCCCTATACCTATGGCTTGCCAATTTTGAGACAATCGTGATTTTAAGAAAAATATTCAATTTAAACAGAACTAAAAACACGGAAACCTCTCACTTTGAGTAACACAAATTTATATCGATTTATTCTGACCTTTAAGGCTTCCATTTGCACTGTGTAGGATTTCGATATTTAGTACAGGGTGTTTAGGAAACGGATTCTTCTTTTATATTTTTCAAACATCAAAAACCCACTTTAGCTTAAATGGACCACCCTGTATAGTTTTTATTTATGATATGTCGTACCGTTTTGGCACAAGTTACCGAGGGAATAGTCGTGGAGTCACCCTGTATAACAAATTACAATCGATAGAATATATTAAGGCGTTTTTAAAAAAATAAATTTAATATCTGCTTTATATATAGATGTAACTATGCTCAGGCCGTTTAATGTTCGATACGTTTCAGCTCCACTGTTCAGCGTACTTTTTTTTGTTTTTAAAATATCTGTCTACTTCTTAAAGAAATGTTTTTGAAAGTTTATGAAGAACACTGATATTACAATTTACACCTCATAAATTAATATTCTTTTCTAAAATTTACCATAATAACAGACTTACTAACGCGAGTTTCTCGTTGTTACCGGTGTTAACTACATACGTTTTTGCTTTACTGATTTTTAATAGCATATAATAGCCAGTTGTAATTTAGTGCATGTTGATTTAACAAGCATTTTTTACTGTCTTGATAATAAAATAATAAAATAATTTTAGGTCGTGAAGATAAATGATTAATATCATAATTTAAATTACACGAAGAGATACATCCAGGTTTTGTTTAATAAACAAAAAATATTAAGTATCAAAATATTAAAAAAATTATTTTTAATAAAAAGCGTAAAACCAGCAACTATAAATAGTACACACTCACTTCAAGCCCTAGTATAAGGACTCGCTAACTTCATACGGTCTTTTTAAGGGCCGCCAAACAATGTAGATGGGAAACATTTTAATTACTCCTAAATGACTTAGGATATCAAATTTTCAATACTCAGTTTAATGACTGCAATTTTGTCAGAAACTCAACTCATGTCACTTCTATAAAAGTAAAATATAATTCCTACCACTTTGCTTCCTACCTTGTCGCTTCCAGAAAACTTACAAAGTGTGTGAGTGCGTGAGTGTGTGGTGTGTGAGTGTGTAAGTGTGTGATTGCGTGGGTGCGTGAGTGCGTGAGTGTGTGAAAGTGTGAGTGTGTGGGTGTCTGAGTGTGTGAGTGTGTGAGTGTGCGCGCGTGTGTGTGTGAGTGTGTGAGTGTGTGAGTGTGTGAGTGTGTGAGTGTGTGAGTGTGTGAGGTGTGAGTGTGTGAGTGTGTGAGTGTGAGTGTGTGAGTGTGTGAGTGTGTGAGTGTGTGAGTGTGTGAGTGTGTGAGTGTGTGAGTGTGTGTGTGTGAGAGTGTGAGTGTGTGTGAGTGTGTGGTGTGTGAGTGTGTGTGTGTGTGTGTGAGTGTGTGTGTGTGTGAGTGTGTGAGTGTGTGAGTGTGTGTGATGTGTGAGTGTGTGATGTGTGTGTGGTGTGTGTGTGTGATGTGTGAGTGTGTGAGTGTGATGTGTGTGTGTGTGTGTGTGTGTTGGTGTGTGTGTGTGTTGAGTGTGTGAGTGTGTGTGTGTGTAGTGTGTGTGTGTGTGGTGTGTGTGTGTGTGTGTGTGTGTGTGTGTGTGTGTGTGTGTGTGTGTGTGTGGTGTGTAGGTGTGGGTGTGGTATACGAGTGTAGAGTGTGTAGTGTGAGTGTGTGTGTGGTGTGTGTGTTTGGGTGTGTGAGTGTGTGTGTTGTGTGTGCGTGTATGCGTGTGTGGTGTGGCATGTGTGTAGTGTGTGTGTTGTGTGTGTGGTTGGTTTGCGTGTGTGTGTGTGTGTGTGTGTGTGTGTGTGTGTGTGTGTGTGTGTGTTGTGTGTTGTGTGTGTTGGTTGTGTGTGTGTGTGTGTGTGTGTTGTGTGTGTGTGTGTGTGTGTGTGTGTGTGTGTGGTGTGTGTGTGTGTGTGTGTGTGTGTGTGTGTGTGTGTGTGCACGTTTTCATAAGAAAAACGAAATACTTGTGAAACCAGATTAAACGGTTTCCTTAACCGTTAAATAGTTATTTCTATCACTAGGCCAGAAACGATCATGGGCAGACTGTGGGACCATTCGGGAGTCTGGACCTACAAGTGCGAGTACTCGCAAAAATAGTTTCTAGACGATTCATACACAAAATCTTTTATACCGACATTGTTAATTCTTTAAAAATATTTTTGAAGGTTATTATAAGCCTTGATATTTTAAGTTGCTCAAGAGCACAATAAATATATTTTAACACAAGGCACACAAAATTATTTCACAAATTTTCTCGAAATGTATATGTTTAACCCTATGTTCCAGATAATAACAAACAGTACATTAAATTATTGATCTGTGACGAAATTTACTTTTTAAGTGAGACGAGGTTTCAGCGAAACGTAAAACATTGGGATAAACGTTTTTCACATTATGTAACTTTTATGAATTATTTTCAAATGCTCTTTATTGTATAATGTATATGTTTGTAATATATAATTTAAAGTTTTGTTATTTCGGTAACCCATCAATTGTATATAATGCCATTTATAACGTTACACTAGTATAATATGAATTTAGCTAATTTAGTTTTCGTTGGCGCAGAGCGTGTTTTGGAATTTCATTTTCGGGAGTGTTTAATCTAATCTATTAAAGATTTAGTTATTAGGTACTGAATGTCACAAGTTATGAAAGTTCTTAATAACGACATGAAATATAGAAACTGATCGAGCATTCTTATTAAAAACGAGTATAGTTAAGTTTTTTTACTTTTTCATTATAGTCACGGTATTCTACAAAGTAAGTCTACAAAGTATTTATTTTGCGCGTGCGTGTGCGAATTATTTATTATAAGTACAAACACAAATAATATTTATAGTGAGTAATGCACTACTCGGATGATTTAATACCGTATTAAACAGGATGCATACATACCAACGTGATTTTATTAGAGAACGATCTAGATAAAATAAGAATTTAGATAATAATAAATTTCGTTATGTTGTACAAGCTTTGAAATGCCATACATTAAAATGTTAATATAGAATTAAAAT